>JAHZNJ010003398.1:0-10535 GCA_027744475.1 Lepidocyrtus cf. sotoi NNG-2020
TACCCCATTTTGATTCTGTTACAAAATTAATGAGTAGTACTTTTTAATTTAATTGCGTAGCTTAACGATTTCAAATGAAGCTTTCCTGGCACATGAATTTGATCGACTTCGACTTTCACTTCGTCGAAACAGCTGGTAAGTATTTAGCTGATCGAAAGACGGCTTGACGTAACATAACGAAACGAGGGTATGAAGAAGGCAGCAAGACACTGCACTGCTCATGCACAAGCACACAGTGCAGCACAGGTTGTGTTGTACATCTACTATCGTGTTATATTTTATCTCACATTTTTCAATGCAGAGAAGGAGATGAGGTCATGAGGAAAGAGGAACCACAAAGAGCCAAGCCAATAACATAACGAGGGAGCGCTATGCTATACTTCTAATTCACTATATTTAAGCAGTCACTCAAATAAGTGCTCCGTGCTAAACCCAAAGAACGCGAGGAGAACAATGACAGATGAGATAATTTGCTGATTGCTGGTGTTGTCGCAAAGATACAGAAAAGGTATTTACCTAGGAATAAAATGTACTAACTAAAGTCCTTAAAGGGTTCCAATCAATTCATAGACGAGCACCTTAGATTGTATGAGCATAAGGTACATAGATATTGTACATACTATTATATAGATATGGTAGGTAACTTTTAACTTACCTACTTATTGTACATAGGTAATCATGTAATTTGGGGCGTGTTTGTATTGACTGTTATTGTAATTCACGAAGATGAAATGAGCAATTAGCGAAGGATGGGTTTAAAATATTCTGGTAAGTACATTTTAGTTTTTTCATAAAGTAATAACGAAATCGATTATCTTTTAATGAGGACAATGAGCAATTAAATACACTGAAACGAAACTGATCGATGATGAGATCAGCGTTTCAAAAAACGACGACCACATAAGGGGGTGTATTTCACGTTACCCCCTTTTTTTAGTTTTTACAAAGTTGATGATGTTATACTGATTGTAAGCTTTAGTAAATAAGGTAAGAATCATACAAAATGTAAAGTCAATACAAAATACTAACAACATTTAATTCCTAATTTATCAGTTGTTTTCACTTCAGAAGCAAACATTGCAAAAGATGTTCAAATTGAGGTTCCATAAAGTTGCAAACTTGCAATTTACTCACGCATGTAGAGTTATAAAATGGTTCTGTTTACTCCATTATATAATAGCTTTCATCACCCGTTCGAATTTGTTGAAAAATGTTAAACGAAACGACTCCATAAAGCACCCCCAATTTCAGGGAAATTATCTAGAACAATTAATAGAATTAGAATACTTAATCTTCTTTTCTTGTAAATTTATATATGTATTTGACATATGTACTTATAACCCAATTTGTATATTAATTTGATACTATTATCAGGTTTCAATTTTATACCCCGGCTACGATTTTTCCTCCAGTTAGAAATTCGACCTTTACAGGCATTTTTGCGCAAGCTTCTTCCTCACGTTCCAGCAATTGATCAATTTTAGCTGCTGAATAGATGAAACTGCACGATGAAGCTATTACTAATGCCGCAAATATTCCATGAAATGCCATATCCTACGAAATATCCAGTAGATTCGTTACGTCATAATCATTATTCATATCAAACGAAAATTGTAAAATAATTTCTGATATAACTTACCACCAATTTAATTACGGCTTTTCTATGCAACTTTTGGCGCAAGATTGTCATAATGAAGAACATTGTTGAAAGAAAAACGGCAAATGTCATCACCACAACATAAAACACTTCCAATCCAATCCCTGGACACGGGGTGGTGGTGGTCCTCTCATTTTTCACTATTTCTTTATACGGCTCGTTGCATATTATACAGGAAGTTATAATATTTTTTCTTGTGCCAATCCGATTCAAAAAACGAAATAAAATCCAACCGATATGCAAATAAGTCCTAGAACCTGGAAAGATACAGAAAAGAAAGCCAAATTAATTTTTTATTTCAGCGATTGCTTTTATAAATATTAATATGTACTTCCATTCCAATTCTAATTGTTTTAAACTGTTTTCACAATACCCCAACTATCAACCTCAAAAGTCCTGCCCCTGTTACCGTATCATGGTAGAGGTTGGGTCTGTGTCTCTGTCTGGTCATGATGTTTTAATTTTAAGGAGGCGATCGATTGGGCCCAAGGTTTATTTTCCCAGAAAACTTTTCCAAATTGTCTTTTTCTACTTCATGCCACAAGTTCATTAGTGCAAGTCAGCCTTGATCAACGAGAACCGAAAACGGTTCGAATTGTTTACAATCAAAAATGCAATTTTTGTTGGTTATACGAATGATAATATATCTCGGATTTATAACAGATTGTACCATGGATCGGATTAGTTAGCTAGTTGATATAAAAGATAAGCATTTTAACCTTAAAGCTTCCAGGAAAAACTAATAACGTAATCTGTTGACGCTGCGCTGTTTGTTTGTACGTTTGTGGTGTCAAACAATCTACATGCATCAACTCTGTCATCAGTCATTAAGTGCAATGTTCCTTTTTTAACAAAACAACTTTAATTGCAATTGTGAGCATAATATTAGGACTGTGACTGACATTGCGCATTCACCGTTCCAACTCGTCGCGTCCTCATCGGTAACAAATATTTTGGTAAAATACACACAGTGAAAACAACAAAAAGCTATTCGACTTATCTGTCTTTTTTTTGTATTTGGTGATAACTTGATCAGAATAATATTTAAACAGAAGACTTTTTCAGAAAATCAGTAATACAGCTTTTACGGGCTTTCCTTGCAGTGACAAGGACTACACGTATTATTTGAAGAGGTACGTAGCTTAAACTAAATGTTGGTAATTTTCTCTATCTCGCGTTGTATTTTATTTACGATACGATTAGTATTTGGTTACACAGTATCACTATCCCTTAGAAAGTGGTCATTAACAGTTTCTTATTCACATCTTTTCTATTTGTTAACCTTGCTCTTAAGTACCTACTTTCATATTTTACTTGTACTTCACTTTCACTCATTCAATCAATTTTTAGTTTCATTGTAATTTTTTGACATTTAAGTTAGTTATGTTAAACAGAAAACAGAACATACGCAGAGCTTTAGCTGTTATGAATAACTGTGGATTACACAAGTAATGAACTTTCTCCACATGACGCGAGACGCGACGCAAACGCAAACGCGCAAATTTTAGTCACTCAACTCAACAGACAAGTTTAGTTTACCATAATATTTTTTTTCTTTGTTGCTGCGCTGCTGCTGTGCAGGGCACGCGCGTATATGTGATACACCTAGCTAACCTGTACAACACAAATAGTTTGTATGTTACTAATGTCATTAGGTATATTATGTTTTATGAATGGATATAGTCATGGTCATGCATGATTCTGATGCATTCAGTAGAAGAGCCGCGGTGGTTTTTTGGTTGACTCGATTGTGATTGTTTTGCTAGGAGTGAATTGACAAGGGAAGACATGTGCTTTTTGATTTTAGTCTTTCTTAAGATGCATTGATGCATTTAATTTTAATTTTCGACAAAAACAGAATTCATTTGAATTTCTGGCCCTGCTGAACCTGAACTGAACTAAAAACCTAACAGACCTTTGATTTTCAGATTGGGGTTCATTTCGGTGCATTTTTAATCATAGTCTTAATTCTCATCGTTTCGTGTCAGGTTTTATATTATATTTATCCTCATCATCAAGTGACAAAAGATGAACAATGAAAGATAGTCAAAAAAGTAGATTGAATATTTACTTACTGATTAGTGATTAAGGCTTTCATGCTTTGAAGTAAAAGGAAAGGGCTTAGATTTAAAATAGAATTTTGAAGATTAATTGAGTGAGAAAAGACGGAAGTCATGTTAAAGTATATTTGTACAAAGTGTGGTTTCAGTTCCTTTAAGTTTGAAAAATGGGCTTCTCACTTTTGGGACACAACAGAGCATCAGAATAAAGTTCGAGACTCGGTTATAAACTGGAATGACAATGAGAATTTGAAGTCGTTGGTGCTCTTCGCACCTATTGAAGAACCGCCTCCAATTCCATCTGAGATATTTAATATGTTTCGAAAGATGAAGATTTTGATTGTTGATTTTGTTTATTGGCCAAACACTCCGAGGCTGTTTGTTGTACAAGTCTCCAAAAGGTAGAAAGATATATAATTAATTAAATCTCGAAATTAACGAATATGAGTACATACAAGAAGTACTGTTAATAATGTCTTATGTATTCTGTTTACCATTTCAGAGATGACGTTGACCAAGTACTCCAACTGGCGCAAGAATCAGATGCATTATCTATCCAAGGACGCAAAATTAAACTGAGGAGGAAAGGGGATGTATCCATGACCGAATGTGAGTGAGACTTCCCTTGTCTGCCTGATTGCTTTTATTACGTAGATTTTAAAAGTCGTTGAATAGTAGAATTATTATTGACTGTAATTGTAATTTCATTATCGTTTTGTCTGTATTTTATTTCAGGGGAGCTGTTCATTGGGGATAGGATCGAGATCATAGAAGAAAAGGGTGCTTCGAAACAACCGATATGTGTTGAGCTAAATGACACGGATGACGAGGATATTTCAAACTCTCCTCCTTCTAGCTTATCTAAAGATACGGATAATTGCAATCGTTCCAGTAGAGAAGCGAATGGACACAAAGCAAGAGGTGTGCTGTCGGGCTCTCCGCAATCTATGGATTCTTCAGGTGGAAGCGAAAATGGTAATAGTAATGAACAACCTGTGGCTGTGGCTGGTCCCTCAAATGCTCGTGTAGTTATGGTAGAAACTAATGTACATAAGTTGGCGTTTAAAATGAGTCAGAAGTTTGCGAAGAGTTTCCGTTCTACAATGAATCATGAGAAGCAGGCAACCGAAAACAGACAGCGGTTGGCGAAAAATGTGAAGACTATGGAAGACAAATGGATTGAGATGTACTTAGAGTTTCATGATAAAATCTGGCCTGGTTGTTTTGTAATGAATCCATCACATGATAAAAGAGAAAGTGTTGCCGAAATAGGCTTTCAAAGGTCTTTCAATTGTCATTGCCTTAAATCAAAATACAGCAAATGGCTAAAAGACCCAATTGGAAAAGATTACGGCAAGCTTGTGGAGGATAAAGCTGCAGAATTTATTGAGGTTTTGTCAAATGAAAGCGAATGCAAAAAAAGACTGAAGTTTCTGTCAAAGAAATGTAATGAAAATGCTTCTCCATTCTTAAGCTTTACCTGTCATATATTTATTGCATACAGAAATGGTGAAAATTCGAAAGCAGAATTGACTTTCTCGAATATCAAATGCAAGAGACAGATCATGCGAAAAATGGAAGTTGTTAAGGCCATATTCTCCAGTGTGTTTGTATCATATGAGAAAATGAAAACAGTTCAAATGGTCAATTAATGGCCAGACAGAGAAAGCTGAAAGATCTCATATAAGTCAATACTGGGCGAAAGATCTGATTAATTTTTTGATTAGCTAGTTTTGTCAGATATACGATTTTATAATAATTGATATTTATGGTTTAAGAAAGGACATTGTGTTGGACTGGACATATATGTTGATTAGGAAAAGAACTATATGTAATTGTAAATAGTGACAAGGGTACTTTTTTATTCAGATAGTAGATATATTGTAAAAGTTAGTTTTGTAATTTATGCATGTATTCTCCATAATTTCGATTTGTTAAAGATAAGATCTAATGAATAACACTTGTATAGCTTGACAAATGTAATCCGACCGGTGTTTATGTATAATTTAAATCTAGGCGAGAATTATACAAGCTATAATCAATTGCGATTTCAATAGATAATCAAGTAATAAACAATTAAATATTAAATTCTACTTTCTTTATGCAGTGGAGGATTTTATGATGCCTATAATTAATAAATGTTACTACCAAAACCTATTATGAAGAATGTATTTTTCCACCGTTGTTATTTGCGATATCATATCACAAACACAAATCGACAGTTTCACCACAGTCCGTGAGTTTTATTGAAATCATAAGATTTATATCGTTCATCAGTCAATCATAACCGTGGTCTGGAATTTTCCTCGTCTTATTAGGAAGGCAACAACAAGGTAAAAGAATGAAAGGATGATTGTTATTACCTGAAAATACAATACAACACATAAGTAGACTTTTACATGTCTAATTGTTATTGTTATACGAAAGAAAGATATCACATTGTTTTTTATATGCAATAATCCAAGCCAAGTTAGTAGTTACTTTAAGCCAAGTAATTTCAACGTTTCACTTACCCCCGAAGCGATTTTCTCCGTACTTAAGAATATGTTTACATTCCGAACATGGAAATTCGGCGGAATCAAGCCAGGATCTCTATCCCCATTGATAATAGAGTGATTTTTTATTTGAACAGCCGAAATTATGTAAAGGATTGCTCCAAGAAGAAGTAAGACCGCTGCGGTAATATGGTAAACGAAATCCTATTTTAAAATTAAACCAAGTAAAAAAATAGTAGGATGTAGAGTTTCCTACAACTCACGATTCACGATCAGTAGATACGCGTGACTTACAATAAATGTTACTTACACAAATGAAATACATACGATGATAAGGGCTAAAAATTGTACTTGCAAGTATAAGCCCCAGCACTGATAGGAGAAAGCAAATTATGACGATCGCCACGTAAAATCGTTCCATAGACAATTTCGGACATGTGTCCTCAAAATACTGATTGTCTACTCGATCTAAAATACAGATTTTGTGGAAACCCCGGTCAAGCCATGCCGATTCAAAATGTGAATGAATACCGACAATTAAAACCACTAGCCCAAGTATCTGCGAAATTACAACAAAATTTGAAACAGTCAAACTTAAACTACTATGCCCTGGATATTTTTTTTTGGTAAAAGTTTATTTTCTGTTTTACACGGAGCTTGAACGTACAATTGTGGCTAGCTTTCCGATTCCAGGAAGAGAAAATATGTAAGTACAGCGAATTTCCATTTTGCTTTGCTAATTTACAGTTACAGCACTAATGAAATCACTTTGAAAAATGAAAATAATAGACTTAATTATCAGATATTATTCTATTTGTGTCTATTTTCTACATGCATATTAGTTATGGAAGGAATGAATAATATGACTCATCAGATCGACATATTATATTGGTTATGTAATACATAAAGTGAACGCTCGAGCCTTCGACCTTATCAGCATGATATAATGAACGAAACAAAGCGACACAGGTCCCAACTTTTACCGAGCAGAGTTAATTGTGCACGTCGATGTCAGTTTTCAGACTGTCTTATCATTAATTAAACATTCTATCTTCTTATCAGTTCTATTGCTCATGAAGAATTCGTCATCTGTATAATATAGGTATATCATGATTTTATATAAATGAAACACATTGATATATTTAAAATACCTTTGATAGATTAAAATGGACAATTTTGTCTTTTCAATTTGTTTGTAAGATTTTTTGAAACATGCATTCGGTAATCTAACCAACATATTAGCTTACAGAGAACTCATCAATGCACATAAGTACATAAGGTATCGTATCATCACGGCGATGACATGCGGTGACGTATTAGAGAAGGACGAGATTTTGTAATATCGGTGTCGGTTTCGGTACTTGGTGAAGCGAATGATGTGAGCGCGAGCTTCGCTAACACAATAGTCTAGTTAGCAATGGCGCGAGCGACCCACCCGTCTAACAAAAAGGTATCTGTTCTTACAGCTTTGCAAGCAGTGCTGTCAAATTACTTTGTTGAGCCAGGTTTGCAAATAAAATGTTTCTACGATTGCATAGTAATGCTAACTGGATTGTTGGGTTGAGTACGGCTATGGCTACAGCAACACAAAGCTATTGGATTACAAATTACAAATAGATTGGATTTGGCAAACTATAGTATGACTAGGTATTCACTATTTAAACAAAACTTCTTCAATTCTTGCTTTTGGTAGCCAGTTTTCTGGTCGTAAGTAAATTCGTTCTGTACACATTAGTATGCTATTACCTGTTGTTTAAAATATTGTTTTTGCCATTTTTTTTATATTTTTACGCAAAAATACTTTACGTTGGTTGTAGTAAAAAGTAATTATTCCAGTGTATCGTATCAGTGTTATGACTTATGACATATACTCGGTGGTTTTTGTTGCATGTTAGAAACCAGTATGAAGTTTGTATTTGCGGACACTGACGAATAAAAAAATCATTATTGAAGAATGAAGAACATTCAAGAATCAGCTCAGCACTAGTACACGACTACGACTTAAGCCTTTCATTCATTTTTTCAACAAGTCTTACTACAATACACAAGACGAACTCGAGATACTTACATTCTGGCTCTGGCCAAATTTTCTGTAACTTAATTATTTGCTTACAAAAATTTATTTTTTAAAGTAATTGTAAAAGAATAGAATAGCTAAAATGCAATCGAAATCTGCCATTTTCGCTGCTTTGATTTTAATATTTTATTTAATGACAATTGCAGTAAGTTATAGCATAGCTTTGATAAACTTATATATAATTACTGAAGGTCAATAAAATTAACATATTTTATATTCTCAATAACACGTGAATTAAATAAACTTAATTTGATTTTTAATAGGAGTGCCAGCAACATGGGTATTTTCCATCATCCGGACAAACTAGCTTCAAAAACCAAGGTCAGGGTCATATTGATTACACAGGAACAGATTTAAATCGTCCAGTTCCTCCCGGAGCTGGTTATATTTCATGGGGGATTCCTTCCCTTCGAGTTGTCCGGATGGACAGAAATATTCAAACCAATTGAGAAAGTGCGTGAAAGAATTCAATGGGGATATCTTTGGCTAAGAACTAAATTAATTTGAGCATATTTAGCAACTTTATGGTAAAGACTTTTGTATGATTTTGCAATAAATACTAATACTTTTTTTGAAAATGTGGTTGAATTTGTTTGCACGTGCGTAGGTAGGTTGTTGTTATGATAAATGGTAAATGATTAGGAAATCCGTATGAATAAAAGAAAACAAGACAAAAAGCGTAGAGGATAGTTGTTATTTACATCTCATTCAATAAGTTATTGCTTTGCTTTTGATTTTCTCTTATCACCATAATTAAATTCTAGCTTTCCATGATTATTTGTTGTCTGTTGGCAATGACTGTTGTGACGGCTCATGGCGAGATTTTATTTCAACTTTGCAACCCAACCTATGTGATATATCTTTATTGGGTTTTCATCAAAGTTTTACGTGTCCAAAACTCCAATCTCTAAGTTTTGCGAAAAACGTGTGAACAAGGAAGAGTTAGAGTTTAAGTGAATATGTAAACGAGCTTTTCATGATAATATTCATTATCAGTACTCAGTATGTCTAACGATTCATTCCATTATTCCTTTCATTCTATTCGCCAGTCGGACGTGATATTATATTCGTATTGATTAATAAAATGATTATTACCGAAACAAGGATTTAAACAGATGGGGGTAGTAAGTAACTGCTGTCATAAACAAGTAAACATAAAAACGCTTTTATGGACAAATATGTCAGCAACCCCCTACGCCCGGAGACATGCGAGGCGGCAGCGGCGGCGTTTTTAACATCTTTCTAAAACTGACATTACTGAAGAGACTGAATGGCTGAACAAGACTGAACTTTAAGAGGGAAGCAGTAATTGCAGCATATGAAGATAAATAGATAAATAACTTTTGCATGATCACGTAATCTTGATACTGCTGCATGCTGCATGCGTGACGTTTTTCTGCAGTGGTAAATGCTGCTGAAGCATATATACCTAAGGCTTTAGGCATACTTGGTAATTAGTAGGCATCATATATTTACTTTTTACTAATTACAATAAAAAATGTGCTAATGGCATTCTCAAAGAAGCTATCGTCACCTTCATAATCACAATCATCTTCAATACGCTGCCGGAGCTATCAACACAACAGAACGGAAAAAGGTCATCTTCTCCATTCTGTCTCTCTGTGTAATATTTACTGGCATCTCTCCGTCCGTTATATGAACTCATATTATTGTGAACTATGCGTCACTGTTTAAGTAATAAAAGCAACCCCTATTAATAAATGCATGAGCTGTACTGTTTCGTAGTTGGTTGGCACTCCACGCATGAAAAACGTTGACTAATTCATGAGAAAAACTGAGCACTGTATTATAAATATTGTCAACAATGACTTTTCGCAGAATAAATTTTCTCAGCTCATCAACACTTTAATACATGAGGAGAATTTAACGCTGAATGGTATTGGTTAAATGGTTATGTATGTTACTGCGTGCTGTTCTTCTCCTCACTTGTTGATTATGATTCATGATAATGCTTTCTGTTTTTCACCTGTTTGGAAAAGCATTAACTATTCATCATAGCAGCATAGTTCGGTAATCCGTTTGGTACAATCACAGAGCGACAGATAAATGAACAATAATGATAACAAACCTTTTTTGCTTGTTTATATAAAAACAAAATTTATTATAAAAAAACGGAATGGGCATAACCAGGCAATAGTTTTACATTTATGTGAATATCTGTATGAATTGAGATTGATGCGGCAGCGGGTGTGTGTATTGTTTATTATAAAAAGGTAAAAAGATTG
>JAHZNJ010003399.1:0-42518 GCA_027744475.1 Lepidocyrtus cf. sotoi NNG-2020
CAGATAAGATAATTGGAAACAGTTTCAATAGTATTTCGTTCACCAATTATATGATTGTGCCAAACACATAAAAATACATTGAAATTGATATTACAATACACTTCCGGTTGTTTAGTCTCTAATCGCTTCCCTCCGATTTTGAACTCAATAGCATACCCATACACTGAAATGTGAACCTTTGCTCGATATTGAAATGTATTTTACGAACAGAATCCATAATATCACCACCGCCACTGCAATTACAATTAAGGCCTTTGTTTTGTGTATACCCAACAACCCAACTGATAAAAATGTATGCTGCTGGGTTTGTACAGTTTGTGAATGAAATGCACAAACTGATATTTATTTAATGAATATTGTTATTATGTACCTATATAATTACTTCCTCTGTCATCAGCCAACACTGTCACTTGAACAAATGAGTCTAGCACCGTAGTTCACAAATTATTTATTCTTGTACTGTTGTTGTATGTATGAGAATGAGCTGTGGTAATTATTATTACTACGAATATAGATACTTACGATTAGATATAAATTACAAATGTTTTTTAAATATAAAGTTCAAGTTCATGAATGAATGGATGGTTAAAGTCGGTATAAGTTACCCATGTGTCTGCACCTTTTTTTATTTCCAAATATCACGATAAGTTTTCTTCCGTATAGTAATGAATGATGATGAAAGTCACTGTTACAGCGATAGCGATAGCTATGATAGGTCTTTGCACTCTAGCTTTTGTAAATAAATGCTTTTTACAGTAAATACGTATAGATAGAGGATCCAATTACTTACTTCACTATACCTCTTATTGGTTAATTTGCAATACAACGACCTTGCTAAATATTGTCTTTTTCTTATACTGCGCTTCCAAAATGTCGCTGTAATCCATGATGATGATGATTGTGAAAGTCTTAAACTTGTCTTCCTGTTCTTGAATTACTGTTTTTTAAAAGGAACTTTTTCCCAGAAGAGAAGAGCGAGTGACTAGAGTCCTCCAGATCGGATGATGTCAACACAAGATTAAACTACGTTTTAATCCTCCTTCCTCCTTTTTTACAATACTTCATGAAAAGAACGAAGAACTTTTTTCCCTTTCCCTGCCGACTTCCGCTTTTGCGACTTTCTATCTTCGTATTTTGACAGTTCCCTAGTCTCCTCCAGAATATAATGCTTTAAAAAAGCTAGGCTGGATTAGGATAGGTTCGTTCGGTCTGCGTATGGCGTGCTCAGTGCTTGCTCCTGTAGGTTGTTGTCCTTTTCACAGCGATCTAACGTTCTGTAGTCCCTCGTTCGTTTCTCGTTTCTCCTCCTATCACACGATATCAGTAACAAAAGCAGCGTGTACAGATTCTCTTGTATCCGTTTTTACTTATATAATTCAGTCTATGCTCTTGTAGATCAGTTCCAAGGCTCGTAAGTAAGAGACGTAGGAGGAGGCGGGGAGAAAGTGTATTCCTCTCTGGATCTAAGGGATCCTTACAAGGTGATGGTCAAGGGCACTGAGACTTTACTCCTTTCTATACTTACTACGCTTTTTCTCTCACTTCCAGAGATCTTAAAACAAGATGCTGATTCGCTCAAGTGCTGCTGCTGCAGATAATGCGCAAATGTAGATGTTTCGTTTCGTACACAAACCCTTTTGCTTTGACAGGCGGGTTTACTTAGGAGAGCTCGGCTGACTTTTTATGTAGGTATATAACAAAGAAAGTTGTCTTTTGATATTTCAGCAGCGAATCGGCTTTTTAATATATTCTGCCCGCACATAAGTGGCTTGAAACTATCAGATTAGCTTTGCATGGAAAATTCAACGACTCAATATTACTTTCACTCTGTATGTAAATATTTATACATAGTTATTATTACAAAGTAGTATCAAAGCATGTATTTTAGTACCACTTTCACTTCCAGTCCTCTCCAGCTCAGTCAATTGTAAGTAAGAACGTCCACTTCACTTTGTTCACATAAGTGTACTTACGTATGCAAAAGGTACTCCTCCAAAAATACAGGCAGTAATTTAATGACCAATTTTATACCTGGAAGAATCCAACTTCAGTTCGAATTAATGATGATCCGCGATGATTTACTGTTACAAACTAGCGTACGTAGGACATCCGGTTCCTCCTTAGATAGATAGTTTAAAGTCTCACAAATTTATGTGTACCACAACAACACAGAACTGTCATAAAGCACGCATAAGAGAATGACAATGAACTCTTTTTATATAGTAGAGTGTATAATGTTATGCACATTTATCACCACTCGTGATAATTAGGTATGTTGCCGTGAAATACATAAAGTTTTGATTTTGCAAGAAGCTTTGTTTTGCTGCAGTTTTGTTTTTCGTCGGTAGATATTATGATTTTATCAAAGAGGTGCAATATGATAATAATATATAGGTAAAGAGAGTAACATTCATGTGTGGGAGATAATATCCTTTGTTTCCTCTCGATTCGATTCACGTGTCTCACTTGCTTTAACAACAATTGCACGAAAACTCATTTACGCACAAAGCACAGCACAGCCAAAGGAAGGAGCCTCTGCAACAATGAACAATTCAGCGAGTGACAGGAGTTTTCTAAGTATGAAGGAGAATGTACGAACTTTACTCACAACAATTGTAAAGAATCTTCCTTTATTATTGCACTCAGCAAAATTTGCAAGTAAAACAATGTCGAGTCAGTCCCAAAAGTGAAAATTTTTTACTCCTTTTCCTTTTCAGTTAAAGTTTTATTTGCTTAATAAGAGTTGGAGTGCATTACTGATGCACAAAAAATGCATGGAAGAAGAAGAAATAAAAGGTGACGACAAAAATGCATATAAAATTGTACCTATTAAGTTATATTATTGCCTCTCACTCACTCACTCTCTCTAAAAACTGAATGTGTGTTTGGGAGATGATCAGAGTACGTTGCTCCCTTGTGTCATCATCACAACAACACTGTAGTAACCAAACCACATGCACGTAAAGGAGTACTCACTTGGTCGTAGTAATCGTTAATACGTATGAAAAATCTGTATACTTTTTTATTATTCGAGTTGCTTTGCTATTCCTGATGCTTTGCTCCTCTCGTCAAGTTTTTTTACAGCTGCAGTGCACTTGTATTATTATGTTGTTTATGTTGTTGGTGTGTCGCCGCAAGAACGGTTGTGACATATAACGCGATACGATGCGATATTAAATAGTTTGGTTTTATTAAAAAGTCATGGAGAACGAGCACCAAACCAATCAGTTCTTTCGCTGGAAATAATTTTAATGGTGAATGAGTTACAAGAAGGATGACTTTAAACAAGTAGTAGATAATGAGATGGTGTTTTACAGAGAGCAAAATGTTTTAAATGTTTGAAATAAAAATAATAATTTATTCACTTCTTTCACGGGTGCTTGTACAATGTTTATTTAGCATGAAATGACGGGAAGAATCGCTCAAATAATTTCTTGAAACCAGGTGGAAAACACCTTGAAAACATACAATGCCGGCGAAAGTTAAGTTCAGAAGAAAGTCAAAGTCAACGTTGTTGTCGAAAGTTATGAATGAGATCCGGTTTTAAACTCGGTTTGTTGAGTTGATTCTCACTCAGATGTAGAATATCTGATGAATTTTCAAGATAATTGGCAAAGAGTCTTTCTAAAAAAATACAGATAGACACACGGCACGCGTTCAATTGAGTTAATTTAGTGCGTAATTATAGATTGCATGTCAATTTCCAACTCATTAAGGAAAAATGCATAAAAAGTGACAATAATTATTGACAAAATTCATTTGTTTTTCTGGCTGTGAATGTAAATATTATGTAATTACCTATGTAAATCACTGTTACCTATAAGTACGTATTACGTATAACGATTCACAAGCACCAACAGACTCACAGCTTTTCTCAATAATCATTAATTGTCATTAGCGTAAACTTCCTCTCCTCGATACTGTTTTGGCATAAATAGTTCCAATGTCAAAAACACAGTGTTCTCGGTTGGTTGAGCAATAACGGTGCTCGGGTGACAAATATTTTCCTTTCTTTTTGAGAAGATTAGTTACTATATCGTAAGACACGACGACGATGAACTCAAGGAAGTATAAAGTTTTAAATCTGTTTACATATAAACCAATCATCCATTCAGATTCAGCAGATTTGAAATCTCTTTTATGGATGATCACGATATTATGGTGATGATGATAGCGTCGTTACTCCGCTTCTGCTGTTGTTGTTATTCTTTCTTTCTCTCTATAAAGTGGATTCAAATGAATGAATTACTTTCTGTTGTGTGGCGGCCTTCTACGCCTCGTCGTCTTGTGTTATTATTATGTAAAAGAGCAATGAAGAAGAAACAGATAGGCCAAAAAATTGTATCTTAATTGCTCAATGTTTACCCTTCCAACTTTGTTCCACGACCCGGTACTACAGCACTGATCACTCCTCTTCTTTCTCCTTTCAATCTGACATTCTATTTTCGCACAAACAAAAATTTGCAAACTTATATCCTCCTCTTCTCAATTGAGATTACTTTGATCTTTTCTTTAAAAAACAGAGAGATTTAGAAGAGCAATTGTAAAGAAGAATGCATAGAACGGTTATTCTTTTTCAGTGAAAAGTCGTATGAACAAACGGCGTTGTTGGTTGCAGCCGTGTAGGAAGTGAACTGAGGAGGTCCAAACGAAATGGCAAAAGAGAGAAAGACAGGCAGAAAGAGAGAGAGGCAGTAGTAAAGTTCGTATAGATAACATGTAGTATTGAAGTGAGTGAATCCTGTTAAACAGATTCTCTGGTTTTTAGATTGTGTTGCGTTGTTGCATGAAACAGGGACAGCAACCGATGATATGAAGAGAAGCAACAGCAACGCAACGCTTTAACTTTAGTAACAGCAGTCGAGAGCTTTTCCCTATAATATTCTCGTGCTCGTCAGAGTCGCAAGTAAGTTTAGCATGTGCACAATATCATGATAATCATGATGATGAGGCTGGCTGATCGTACTTAGTTGTTCCATGCAGAAGTTTACCATTTTGCTTGTGTGGAACTTTCAGAGAAGAGCAGCGATTCGATTTAGTAAAAAGGAAAAGAGAACAGCAAGCAAAAGCAATATTCTTATGTTACTTTTATGCAATAAACTGTGTATCACAGCCAGTTTTTGGAATCAACCAGAAGAAGAAGTAAATACAGAAAGAAGAGAGAAGTTTTTGTCATGCAATAATGTTTTGGTGGTATCCCATTCTGACTGGTATACTCTTTTCTATTCCATTCCATGCCGTATTTTGCTGGTTCTCTTCTCTGCTCCTTTCACTTGTTTGGAATTCATGTTCCATCGCTAGATAGTAAAGAGAGCCTTGCCGTGAATTGCGAGAGTGGTTTAGATTTGCCAATGCCAAAGAACTCATATACCCGCACAATAACAATTCGGTATTCGAAGCTCAAGACTCAGGAAGAAGACAGCTCATTCTTTCTTACTTAAAGGCATTTCTGCTCCTTAGTCAAATGGAAAGGAAGTGGCATTGCTCCGCTGGTGTTCTGTATGAAGCTCTAGCTTTTTTCCTGGTATACCATTTTCTTTCAGCAGCAGCATAAAAGCATTCGAGTGCAAAGGCTGCTCCAAAAAAGCCGAAATAAGGAAGTAAACGAAAAGCCGATTTTCAATGTTTCCAAGAGAAGAAGAAGAAGCAGAAGCAAAAAGGGTTCACACGATCCATGAAAAAATCCACTATCCGATTTTTAGATTTAAAGCGTTTTTTCAGTCAGTTCTTTTTATAAAATTACAGGGTTGTGTGGAACTAACAAGTCACGTTCGTGAGAGGAGGTGTGTAGTGTTAGATAATCTGATTTGTCAAAATTTATGGTTATTGTAGATATGAACTTTAGCAAAGGAAAGTATTTCAGAGAAGGCATTTGAAATGTTTATAACGATGCATGTACCTCGCTCTTTTTCTCTCGTTTTTTTAAAAGAAAAGGTGAAAGTAACTTCACTTCCTGTGTGTGTAAGCATTATTCAATGAGGATGATGAGATATAAGAATAAAGAAGAAAAACGGCTGCTACTCTCGTTCTTATGTGCTTACTCACAACAGCCATGCATGCATGCCATGCCTATATACCTCCATCTAGATAAGCAAAATGTGAGACGAAGGGCCAACGACTCTTTATATTGCAAGCAAAATAAGTAGAGTAAAAGCATATTATAACAAAGGGGATGGATGAAATGAAAGAATGTTTCCGTTTTGCTTCTCTTGCTATATTCATTGCATGGCACGGAAATTGACTGTGCGAACGGAGAAATGTAGGAAGGGCAATGTACTTCGAAGGAAACAAAACGTAACGAAAAAGGAGAATAGTACTACTACAATAACAACAGTTCCATGCAAACTTTGTTCCCGAATAGATTTACATACATACATATTGTACACATATCATTTGTTCTATTATTTACTTGATGGCTTGGCATGTATGATGGGAAGAAGAGAAAGTATATATAAATATTTGGTGGAGGTAGTAAAGTAGTAGGTGCGTTGCGTATAGACGAGAAATGGGTACAATGAGCTTTGCACTTGAAAAAAGTAAGTTTAAAAGACTAAACAAGTTGCTGAACCCGGAAAATGTGGGTGCTTTGCTTTTGTTTCTCTACTGAAATCCGTTACGGTTATTGTGCTTTGTTCATACTTTTTTTTCTAAAGTTTTTTGTATGGCTGTTATTATTATTAATTTACTTTTACTTTCACTTTACAAAAGACATTAAGGGATAAGGAAAAGCAAGATTATAAACTCATATTTTACTCCGTTTCTTACTCCAGAAAATGTTGAAATCACAAAGAGAAATGAACCTTGTTTTGCCTGAAGCTTAAATATGGAGAAAGTAAATTGATAAACATTTGAGGATTGAGAAACGGATTTCTTAAATTCCAATCCAAATCCTACGATTGGAATGGGTTTATACAAATAAATATTTGCCACGATTACGAATGTTTTTATAGGAGCAAGTATACACTGAACAATAAGTTTTAGAAAACATGGAATAACTCCGCAGGTGTTTTCTCTTAAGATGAATTACGCAATAGTAAGCGAACCTCCCCTAGCTCAACCCAACCTACACAACATGAATCACTGAAACGAAATTCCGCTGACGAAATCTATACGCTTTTTTTCTTCCAAGAAAATGAGAATTCGCATCAATACTGCAAGAAAAGAAATGTAAGCAATTTAAACGAAGCTGCATGCTCTGGAAGAAATAAGAAATAACGGCACAATGTGTACTATTCCACATAAAGCTAAAAATCCGCGTCTCTATACTTCGCGGAGTAGAGATTCTTTTCTTACTAATGCCAGATCATCATGTCATCATATTGACTATGAAGTTGATGGTGACAAAATACAGACAAGATGGAAAAGAAACCAAAAACTCGCATGGATACAGCAGCACAACCAAACGACATCAACGCAGCAGCACGCACATAGATATTTTGACGTTTTATGGACATCAAGCTCATCAGTGGAAGTCTTTTATTAGCGTAGTTCCTAAAGAATCAGATCAAATCTCACACAACGTCACATCATCTCGCTTGTATCGTATATCACCTCAACAGAGAAAATGCATTGCATTGCGAAGCCAAAAGAGAGGAAAAGAAGATGAAGGTACACTTTCGCAGAAACTCACATCAACAACAGCCCAAGTCCATGCATGCAAACAACCATCAACATCGTGCCGCGTCGCTCATTCGTCTGTGCCTTTCTTTCTGTATTTTTGTGTGTATCTGCTCTGGTATTATCATAATAGGGAAGCAGACGAGAGTTCATTGAACTCAACTCTGTTGTGGGAGGCATATTACCATATCGTACTCTACTTTGTAACAGAAGAAGTGGTATACTGGCAACTAACGCTGCTGCTGCTGGTTCCACAATCCACAATTCCATTCTACTAGTGTGCCGCTGCTGCTTCTCTCTCTAACCATTTACTACTCCTACTACGCTGAGCTGCTCCTTTCATTTCCTTTCCTTTCTCTCCTTTCTCAACATTTTATAAAGTTGCACAGAGAGACAAAGTCTTCTGCGTTGAAGCAGCTTAAAGCACAAACATAAACCAAAAATATGTAGTGAAAGGCACACTCTACAAAAATGCTTTCTAACTAATTCACAGCTACAAAGTTGTGTGGTTTTCTTCGCTAATGGGAAGCCTTTCTCTAGTAGTAAGTTAGAGAAAGACGGATGCAGAAAATGAGTGACAGGACAACAATTTCAGGCTTAATCACTGAAAGATGCATTCTGTATTCTACTTTACTCACATATCATCAAAGTCTCCTTTTAAAACTTTCTTCGTGAGTAATTTATCTTCCTTGACGTTTTTCCAAACTAATATCTGCTCACTCTAGAAGGATGAGTAAAATTTGAGGAAAGGATACATAAGCCCAGATTTCAATAATATGAGCTTTAAAAAAACATTATCACAAAAGGAGATTTTTAAATTTTGTCGTTGATGGTTTATTCGCTAAAAAAGGGTGTGCTTTTACTTTTTAATCTTTTTCTCGCTCAGATGCATCCGTCAAAACACAAACTTGCAGATAAAATTCTGCTCATTTGAATTTTGATTCTACTTTCACTTACTTACATTTTGATTCTATACTATGCTAATGAATGAAAGGCTGGTACGGCACGATGCATGGAAGAATGACTATTTCTTTGAACTTTTATGTAAATTAATATCTACTAAAATTAAACGGTCTTTAAAATTTGGAGTGATAAAAAACTGATAAATGCAATGCAATGCAATGAGTGATGTGTATTATTATGCAAAATACGTCTGGCATTAACGAATACCATAATGCAGGGCGAAAATGGAAAGCGGGGAACAAATTTTACTTTTATGTAATGTAACAATTCAATCGAAACTTCGAAATGCTTGGATCTTGGAAAATGAAACAACAAACTTTTAGCGGATCATAATACCAAAACGGCGAGCTCTGCATGTTGGGACGAATAATTAAATTATGGAAGAAAACAAACCGGCTGATTCAGTGTTTGAATTGAAAATTTTAAATCTTTGTCGAGTAGATAGCCATCATGATAACCCAGCCCGAACGGAAGTTTGTTAATTCAGTATTTTTAAGGGAATTTTATCTTCTTATTTGACGAATTAGTAATTACTAGAATTAACTATTAAGTAAGTAAATTTTATTTTTTTATTCTTCCCATACCCGTTTAATGCGTTCCAGCCAGCTTGTAAGATAGGTTCACTACCTAACTAACTAACTAACTAACTAACTAACCTAACTACTAACATCGATGAAGACGAATCTAATTTTAGAATTTAATAATATAAATTGTATAAGTTATAATTGGTGCACAAGCTCGCTGTGTGTGTGTAGTTTATAAACTTCTTTAATCTCACTCAACTCATTTCAATACAGTTACGAAAAATTCAATAAAGTTTGCTTCGATCTGTAAAAACACCACATTTCACATTTTTACAATGAACAGTCAAGTGTTTGACTGTTCATTGAATTACTCGTTTAATACGTGAAATCTTATTGGAAACAAGTTCACGCATATTCTGATAAATAGTAAACATGAACACAGCGCTTCCCCTTTTAGAACGTTTTAACTTTTATGCCCAATGAGTCTATTGCGTCCACATGATCATAGATGGAAACCCTTTCCAAAACTTTAAGAACCCGCCAAGCGAAGCCGGATAATTTTGATGAATAGAATACAAGTGCACTGCAGTAACATTTTTGTAACATAAAAATTTTCCGATTTGTCTTCAATGCAGTTTATTAGCATAAATTGGAAAGACAAATGTAAGTATTTAAAATTAAAAGTAATAGAAATGATTAACAGACTCGCTATTCGCTACCACTGCTACGTCGTCGCTGTCCATAGTCCCATACACTGCTGTCCCTTCCAGTTGCATCTTCAATATCATCAGGGAGCCAGCCCGCATCCACCGTCGGTTTTCTAGCTGTCTGTGAGGGCCGATAATGTGCTTGCCACTGACGAAAAAGCGCTTTGTGCCCTACGAAGTGACTATAGTGATGTTTTGTAAGGTCGGTGGTGGATAAACTCGGTCTCACTACGAAATTCTTAGTTTCCCTTTCCTGCATCCTTTCCGCAGAAAAAAAGCTTTCATCTAGGAGAACCCCCTCCTTGTTTTGAAAATATCCTCGGATGTAGTTGCTCCAGATGAAAATATGATAAGCTTTATACGTTACTAAAGGCCAGAGAAGGAACCTGAATATGAACGTTTGACCTTTAGCCTGATTCCAAACCCCGTATTGCAGAATGCATAAGCGATAACTCTGGGATATGATGGCTGCTTTTGTAGTGAAATATATCGGAAGAAGTTCAAAAGCCCAGAGAAGAATTATAACGAATTTAGTGAAGACGTAACCCCTCTGAAAAATCATAAATTATTACTCCATTTAGTATTTAATTCAATTTCGCTTTCCTTATCACTCAAATAAATTGAGGAAATATATAATCTGTACTAACAAAACAGCAAAGACATATAAGTAAAAGACCTCCACTTAAAGTAAAGAGACAATTTGCCGTAATAATTGTGTAAGCCATGTCTTCTACCACAATATTCATAAAACAGAAAGGAAATTAAACACACACAATCATGATAATAAGGAAGTGGCCGATTTAATTTACTGGTGAAAGCATACCAAATACTCTTCTGGTGATAGTCAACTGGTGCGTGAACAAATACTGAAGGAAATACTCCCTTCCGCAGCCTACGTCAATGTAATGATCATTCTCTTTAAAGTAATACGCAATTCTACTGTAGACTCTTGCCATTTTGTCAAAGTCAAACTCTTCAGGACTGTAAATCTGAGGACCTTTGAAGTTTGAAGTTCGAGAAAAAGTTTATGTTTGTGCATTTGATTTCACGACTTCAACAAGTTTTGTGAAAAAGATATTATTTTTAGAACTATAAAGCTTTCATTTACTATTTACCTAACGTTGTCATTGATTCAGAGAAGATTTCTATGTAGTCAGTGTCAGAATCGTTGGCTTCATGAAGTTCATTAATTGTCTTAGCTAACAGCCCATCCAGTCCTTCAAGGTACTCCAAACCCAAGCTTTTGTTCCGTTGAATAGATGGATTCCTTCCGGCAAATGGTTCAACAGTTAAAATCATTCCACAAATGAATGCAGTCAAGCCATAATATATCTGATGATAACGGAAATGAAAGGCAGCACTTGCATTTAAAAAAATGGCTTTGAAAACGAAGGCTTTGCTTTGAATGAGTATTTTTTATGTATGTATATTGTTTCTGCATTTGCATTACTACGTCAATTAACGCGAATCCTTCCATTGCAATATCCAACGGGATGTGGAAGCAACAGGGGTAGTGCTTACATTTACATTTACATTTACATTTCTCTCCAAAAGCTTTCTCGTCCTGCTTTCCCCTTCCTTTCTCTACATCCCTTTCAGTCGGCTGCTTATCAACGTGGAGAATCGATTCAGCCCCAGTTTTTCCCTCTGAGCTTCCCTTCTCTTTAATTTCCTTTTCAGTGGGCTCAACCTTATTCTTCTTAAACACATTTTTTAAAAATACCATTTTGGAATACTGTAAGCATAAAATGATTCCTATCATGTGATTATTTAGGTATTATGCATGAATATGCAATACTTATTATGCATTTTAAACAACACATTTGTAACGCTTTTAACTTACGTGTCTCATCATTTACTACTTTTTAACTGATTGATGACAAGTAAATCGATTGTAATTACGCAATTTAAGCATTGAAAACAGGAAAGTTCCTTTGCCAACATTTCTAGTAAATTGCTGATACACAGATATCTTCTTGCTTGTTTAAAACTGTCATCAAAATATAGAAGTATCCCACCTACCTACATAATTCTAATGAAAGCATTACATAGTGACTGAAGAAAGTGAGTGAAAGGCATCTATAGAAGAGTGAAGACGTGGAGGTAAAAAAAGAAGCTCGTCGAATGTGTGATGTGATGTATATATATTGATGATAAAGATCTACAACAACTTCAGTCTAACTCTGGACATCTCTCAGCAAATACAACGACGAAAGCTCTAACAGGTGTTTAGTTGTTCACTTTTCTTCACATGTGCTTGTACATCATCACAGCAGAAACGAGAGAAAGCTTCAAGAATAAACCTGTACTTTTGACTTCCACTTCCACCGTTACTTGGTTGCTAGTAGCGCGAGAGAAAAGGTGAACTGTCATAACTGCATTATATTCCATTCACTAAACCAACTGAAGCTTATATCCTGCTAGTTACTAGATGACATTTTTGTGACAAGCATTACTTAGCTTCCGAATTGGATCATTATTAGTTTCCAAAACTTTTCTAAAAAAGGTAAGCAAAATAAGTTGTTTTTTTTTCATATTTTTTCGTTATGTTTGATCATGAATTGAGCACGCCGTCCATAACAATATTTCTGAATTGAAGCACCTTTCGAAAGGCAAAGTTAAATCACAGCATATGTTAAATTTTTAGCTATTATTTACACTAATTAATTTAGGTAAACGTTTTAATGTTGAAACGCGTGATTTCTAAAATTGGATTTCACACAATTTTAATTTCAATGTCATGAGTTTTTGAAAATATTTTGTTAATTGTCTTGTGCAATACTAAAATGTAAGAAACGCTTTCCGGAAATATTTTCAAAAGATTTTTAACCCAAAATAATGCATTAGACATTTAATTCATAGCAAAACTTTTATCATAAAAAGATATGACGTTGTGAGAAATAGTACATACTACCTGCGAGAAATTATAAATGTATCTCAATGCCCCAATCGTAAATTCACGGCCAGCAACTTTTTTCATATTACCAGTCTGTGTTTGCCAGTACGCTTTGTTTACATTTCCTTAATTTTAAAGCAAAATACCATTCATTTATTTGTTAATCGGTATTTCATTGGGCAATAATTTTATTAACTCACATCAGCGTAAGAAAAAGTTTCTGCATGAATAGTAAAGTATGAAAACTTATCTTTAGTTACCCCTCTGGATATTTTCAATTCTTTGGCTAAACCTCACCATACATTATTGACAAAGCGTTATTATCATATCATTACCTACATATTAGCAGTCATTTTCAATTTCTTAGTTATTTTCTGTCGGAAAATGTCATTCATTCATTCCAAACAAAAAATATTCCTTAACTTTCTGGCAAAATATTCTAAGGTTTCACCTACAGTACAGAACAGCAGTGCAAAACTTTTCTATTCATCATGACTTTGATAGAAGCTGTTTAGAAAGTTTTGTTTTCGCATATTTTTTACCTTAAATAGAAATAGAATAAAATACAGAATAAATATACATAGCGTTGATTTGCTAAAGAATTTTCTAACTCAAAACAAAACATAGATAACAGAAAAACATCATCAAAATAAAAGAAATAATTTAATAAATTAATTTTTCGTTAGAAGTTTGAAGTGAAAGCACTGCATAGCCTACGTATTCTAAAAATTATTGCTTTAAACTTAATTTCTAAATAACGAAGTCTTATTGATCTCTATTTATAAGGCAATCCTCCACTCTTGCATGTACTAACATATTTAGCCCACGGTTAATTAGCTGCAATCAACAGGAGACACCTAACTATAATAATACCTTGATCTCACGGTATTCATTCATTCACCCATACAATTGTAATTTAATAAAAGTTGTGCTACTGCTGCTGCCCAATTTCAGCTATCGTTTCGTTAGTCTTTGCATCAAAATATTTGCACAAAGTTTATCTCAAATCCCAATGCCGTGGTACTTGGCGTTGCGTTTCGTTTTAATCCTTTAATTCTTTAAAATATCATCATCTTTTCAACGCCTGTTAAAGTGTTTATATTTAACACAAAAAAATACATTCTGTGCTAGAACTTGCTAAAAGTTTTTAAAAAATGCAATAAAACACAATTACAAACGAAAAATTCCAAAAATATAATTTTTTGGATGATTGCTGTAATTAAAATATATGCTCTTATAACTTAACTTACCTATACCTGGGTTTGATTTTTAAACACAGAAATTACCGTAATCGGACCGTTTGGCATTTTCTTCCACTGTTTTTAATGACCGTAATAATAATATTTTGACAAAAATTTGTTTTTGCTGTTGTTGTTGTTTTAGCTTTCTTTTCTTCTTTTGATTTCCTCCCTCCTAGGCCACTTCTCCTTTCTTAAAGCAGGTGAAATGGTAGGGATTCTTTTCCTTTTTATTCGCATCATTCTTCACAATGAGAAAAGGGGAGAGAAGATGAAAGTGGGTATGAAAGTGGATCGATACGGTTGCACACCAACCGGTTGAACAACCAAGGAGATCAGGGAAAAGTATTTACAGCAACAACAAAATCATCTTTCTCATACACATCAACTATAAACAAGACGAGTTTAGAGCTGGTGCGGTGCTGATTGTATGAGTGAAAGCAACAACGTTATTTAAAGATTCAGATTTACCTATCTACATAGTCCAATATTACTTTCTTCTTGATCAAATGCGATATGAATAAATAGCGTACATAGAACAAATCTGGTTGACTTTCACTTAAACTCTTCAATGACTAAAACAGACACATAATAACAAATCATTTTATTATATTTCTGCTGACTTGTCAACAATTTATGTCATTTCACAAAAAACTTTTCAATTTCAATCATGATATCGAATTATGCGATTCAAAAAGACAGGAAATAGAATCTTGCTGAATGATAATAATAAAATACGCTGCTAATACGATAAAGGATTTCCCAGAGTCTGAATCACGGTAAAAAGCAATTACAGAATGATAAAAAGGCGACATTTTTGCTTGCTTCTTTGCTGTTAAGATCAAGATAAAAAAAATTTTGCTCTAGCTACCTTCAATAATTTGATTTCGTCTTGAAGAAACATGCATTAATTACGTTGTTTTGGCGTGTTTGTTACTTTAATTCTTATCAATAATCGTACATAAAAGGAATATAATATTATCATGTTAGTTTATCAGCAAATTAAGGAAAATGCTGACAATATGATAATGGCATTAATGTGAAAGCACTTGTTGATTGAATACTCTTTACATGGCATGGCATGGGTACCTACTTACATTAGCAAGCTTCCTTGCAAAAAACCTACTGAGAAAATACAAATTGAATTACGCCAAAGAACTGTTTATGACAAAATTCGTTTCAATTGATCTATTACGTAGAAATAAAGGTGGAGAAATCAGCAATTATTGCTTGTTAATCGTAGCAGACTTATTAAGTTTCATTTGCACATTTTTAGCATAACGCATGCAAAAAAATACGCAGAGGTGGTTTTGTAGAAAAGTTAAAATTGAAGGTGAAAAGCTAATATTTGAAGGATACCCACGTGTAGGTTTAATCAAGTGTCAAATTCGTTTTGGATGTAAGTAAAAATTGTGCAGAGTATGCAATATTTAAAATAATAATTTGAATTTATAATTTTGGATTTCACTAACATTTAATATTAAGGTTTTTGTAAGATTCATTAAAAAATGATGAATTAAGAAGAACTTTTAGCTGAATGTTTAACTTACATCTTACCGATCACCATAATATTAAATTATTGATCGAAGGCTTTTATTACCAATCGAGTGAAAAGTGATTATTACATTGACCCCATTCATTTATGAACAGAAAGATTCCTTTTACCTATCCTAATCTAATTAGATTTCGGTATTATAATGCAATCTATTTATTCCGGATTCAGCTTTAAAACAGCAATTAGCACAAGGGAAGTAGTAAAAACGTCCTTGATAATAATAATACCATAAATACCTAGGTATATGCCAATGCCAGTAACAGTCGTGTTAATGCAGGGGAAAGTAAGTGCGTGAAATGAAATGAAAAACAGGAAATCAATTTCACCTTTTATATTTCTCTGCTAAAGGAAAAACTGATACTGTAATTTAAATTGTAATTAAAGAATAACAGAAAAGGGCAGTATTTTTTATTACGTAGTATCGGATAAGCAACACGTAATATCCTTCATGGAATAATAAATTCGTTTGAAAATTTGAAAACATGCTTAATTAAATCATTCAACCTCAACCTTTTCCAGAGTTTCATAAACACTACCACAATGCATGGTTCAATCAACATAATAAAATAAATCTAAATCCTCCACATAAATAGTAAACATAATAACTTCATTATCTTATTTAAAATTAGCTGAGCGGTTGACAAAATTACAGTGCTTCTAGTAAAACTTGTTTATTAGTGAGGTTTAATGTTTTGATACTTCATAATTTTTTCATTGAAGATTGAAGCTCAATCATGTAAAAAATACTATTCACGTTTAATATAGATTCGTCAGAGTAAACCGAAAAGAACAATTTCCAAAAAACAAGCATGAAAATCTAACTAACGCAAGTAAAAATTTACTTTTCTTTTGTTGAAAATCCTTTCCAGGGAAATGTTATCCGATTACGCTCTTCTACTACTTCTACAATAAACTTGTTTTGGTTTCAGGAAAATTCCAGGAAAAGCATCATCATCACCAATTCACCATCATCATCCCCTGAAAAAGAAAAGAGCAAGAATGATCATCATTATCATTACCATTATTACCATTGTATATACAATCCTCTCCTCCTCAAACAACTTTCCGACGACAGATTACAAATATGAACACACCACATTAACTAGAAATAATGACGATGACGATCGTGATGGGATCAATCAAGCTCATTACTAAGATCCTATATGTAATGTATCAATATGATTATATTATATCAACCAAAAAGAAAGCAAAGTCTTGCTAAGCTGGACCAATAAATAGAGAAAAAAGGTCATTGCACATTTACTTTTCTGGTTGGAATGGCAAATCTGGGTGAGATTGAAATGCTTCCAGTGACTGCGAAGGTTGAAGAAGAGCATGAAGAAGAAGACGAAATACAATTTTTGTCGGAATCATCACCAACGAAAGGGTTTAAAGGACTAGGACAAATGTGTGATGGCGAAGATGAAACCCACCATCAACCTGACATGGAAATTGCAAATGAAGTTATTGTTAGTACAACAGAATTCGAAGAAAATTCGCGAGGCAAAAGCAGTCCTTATTTATTGCAAATCTCTGAAGGAGAAGAAGAAGGAGAAGTAGCAACAACAGCAGATCAGCGAATTTCCAGCGAAACCCAACTAATTGAACAAGAATCAAATCCTATTTCAAAAGAAAAAACAGTTAATAATGAAACTTTTGTATTTGACAAGGAGGAAAAAGAAGCCCAAATAAATTGGGGCACTGCTGCTACTGTGGGAATACAAGCGAAGTTCTACATCCACCGTGACAGATACAGCAGCAACGACTTCGCTCAACAAGAGCTCTTCACAGGATTCCTCCTCTGCAGTGGAAAGTGAAATGATGGAATACAATTTGGAGTATAACCAAAATGCTCCACAAGTTAACAGCAACATCAGCAACAACAGTAGTAATGCGGTGGGTATGAGAAAGTGTCATAATCTTTCAATCTCTGAACTCAAGAAGAAACTTAGCTTTTGTCCGATCTGCCAGATTCAATACAGCAGCCATAAATCTGCAAACATGTGCTTGTCAAGACATGGGAAGAGACAATGTTGGCTTTGTCTGGAAGTTTTGTCGGCGAAGAAGGAAGACTTTTGCAAACATTCCGTGGAACACCACTCAGTTTCCAATACTGGTGATATTGTAGGTAAGTATAAATAGCGAATACCCCACCACCATCTTCAAATTTTCCATGGAAGAAACTCTGCTGATGACGATTGTTAAAATGTTCCCTGAAAAGAAACCAACACGTGAATTATTTTAAGATGAAATGTGGAAAGGTTTCATATTTCCCCGACGTATTGCTCTTCACCAGATCAATTCCATATTTAAATATAAAAATAGTAATGCGCATATTGTGCCTTTATTATTATTGCTATTAGGGTGCCCTTACTGCGGAAAATGTTTCGACTTCCGCCAAGGATTAAACCAGCATATTGTCAAAATACATTTTTCGGAAAGCATTCCTGATTTAGACGCAGTGGTGTCGTCACTAAGCCCTACAACTTTAGTTGACATTTTCACAGGAAAACCGAGAACTTCTTTTACCAACAAGTCTTCGTCCCCAGAAAACGTGGCTTTGTCATCCCAATCAACCTTTAAGCAGGTTAATTATGACGTCGTCGGCAGTGACGATCCCAATAACGAACCTATATTGGCATTAGATACTCCCAACGATACTTTCTTCCCTCACTTGGAGGGTAGCACTAATAATTCATCATCAAACTCAAAAGAACTTTTATTGCTTACTCCATCGGCATCTTCCGGCAAAAATAGTTCTCTGATTTCATTATTACAATCTGAGAGGTCGATGAATGATGGAATGGTCACCACTATCTCATCAGGATTTGTCAGAAGTAGAGAAACATCTCCTGATTTGAATAAGGAAAGTAATAATGATACTAGCTCATTTGATACTTTTGCAAGGCCGTCAGTAATAACTTCAGGAGTAGTGCCAGTGCCAATCAGAAAAACACTTGTTCCCCCCGAGCAGCTTCTCAGCACGTTCAGTAAAGAAATTGGGTTCAAATCGCCACCACCACTTCCATTGCAAAATTCAATGTTGGATTCAATATCATCATTTGATATTAGTTCTCAATCACAGCAGCAGCAACAGCAAAAATCAACGTTTCCACCACCCCCATCTAATCAAACGTTGTATTGCTCACCGCCAGAAAATAATCTCGAAATGTTAGAAAACACAAGATTCAAATTTCACAGGGAACTATCCTCATCATCATCATCCAGCTTAAATTACAATTTTTCTCAAAATCTAACCAATCCTTCCTCAAGGCAAATGATGATGTTGAGCAAAGTGACTTCGGACCCAGAGAAATGTGAGCTATCATCACCATACTCAGAAATACACGCAAAGAAATTTCATGAAGGAAGTGGTGATCCAATTCCATTGTCCATGTCGACGATCCCTCCTCTGATGAGTATATCATCAGCACCTTATGAGCAAGCCATTATTACACGTGTGAATCCAACTCATTTCGAAAGGGGGCATAATGACGGGTATCAACATCAAGAAGAAGAAAATAGTTTTCATCCATCGACATCGTCGTCACTTAGAAGTAGTGGGGCAAACTGTTCATCAACGCTCATAACTTCTGCCTCGACCACAGGTGGAAATGAAATAATAATGGTTGATCCTACTTATTCTAGTTCGTTTGCAGATCCTGTGAAAGGCTCGTCGTCAGCAGTAGTAAATATTGATTCCTCGATGAGTTCAAGAGATTCAGAGTTATTATCAGGCTTTGAAAACATCACTCCACCAAGTCCGAGTGAGTCATTTTCTGCCGCTGGTAATTTCAACATTTTAAACAATGCTGAAATGAGCTGTAGTGGGGTGAGCAACGGAAGCTATTTCAATCCGGAAATTGAAAGGAACTACAACAATAGTAGATTCGAAGCTATTTCTGCTTCCCTCCCGGTCTCCTCTTCCTCTCCGAAATTTCCTGATAATTGCGGGGTAAAAAGACGAATTCTGATGAAGGCGATGTGGGATGAACAAAATCAATTTAAGTTCAAGAAGCCTGCATTAATGTCTCAAACACATAGTGCTAATAATAATAATGAGACACCTCAACATAATATTATAATGGGTCAACATCATAATTCCATGAACACTATTGTTCAATCTTTCCAAGCATCTCCGTCAACACCTTTTCACAGATCTGTTATAAGCGAAGACGACTCTTTCGCAATGGGAAGAGAAAGTGAAAAAGTTCAGCAGCATCAGAGGCAGCAGGAGCTACAACCAAGTTCTATTTACGTATCTCAAGGTGAGATGATCAAACACGCTGGAACATTTTTTGAACAGTACCTCCAGCAAGACAGAACGAGAACAGGAGACCCATATAAACTACTCGATTTAGTTCGTCCTGCGGAGCCCTTAGTATTATCCAATATGCGCCAACATGAAGAGAATAAAAATTTGGGGTTGGCTCTTGGATGGAGCAATGGCAGCAATTATTCTTGTGCTCGAAGCAACCCTGCAAGTAGAACTTGGAGTGGAGGTGAAGGAACAAATAGTAACCGTACGAGTAATAATGATGGAAGTATTATGCCACCTCCTCCTCCCCCTCCACCGCGTACCCAGCACTTTAGTCAGTGGCAAGCACCTGGACCAACTGCGGGAACTTTCTCTCGTTCCCAGTTTCCAACTCCAACTCCATCGCATCATCAAATGTACGTTAGGAAAGCTTCAAACCCTGCATTTTGGGATAATTTGAGAGCTCGTTTGCTTGCACAAAGTTCCAATAAATATTTCAGTAAAAGTGGGGAAGGAAATAATGAAACTTTCACCAGACATCTTACCAATCCGACAAGACCCTTCTTCGAAGAGAACTTGGTCAAAATGTCAAAGGTCAAGGAAAATGTTGTAGTGAAGAATCCCTTCGAGGAAGAGGAAATAATACGACTTGCTCTAGCGAAAGCTGCTACTGACAACTTAATTTCCACTACTGCTTCCTCCTCCCTCGATTTAAAACGATGCAATGATAAACCCAGTCGGATCCAATTACAAAACAGCAACAACAAGGAAAAGCTTGAAGGTAATTGAATCCAAAAATATAAAAGTGCAAACATTTACCCAATTTTTAGAAAAACAACAGCAACACAGTTATATCTGATTATTTTGTCGATACACATGGTTTAGATAAAACTTGTTTTCAAACTCGGCAGCTGCAGCAGCATCCAGAGCATATTCCTCCATTTTCAAAAGGCAGTAGCAGTAACAGCAGCAACATCGACAGCTTTTCTTCTGGAGGAGGAAATTACGGTTTTGAACCTAATTTGATTATGCCAGGACATCCTCCTCAAGTTTCATGTGCTATGCCTATTCCACCACCGTTACCGGCAATCCAACTACCTACTCCGTCGTCACTGGCACAATCTCCCCGACTAAATATTATCCCAGCTCCACCACCACTGTTTCGTCACAACGGGAAACTGATAAATGAGCATAATAATTCCCATTTTTTCAACCCCATGCGATACTTTAACTCGCAATTTTACAACAAATATACAGAGGGATATGCTCAGCTTCTTCATAGATTGCACAAATTGGAGAAATCGAAAAATTGCAAGTAAATGCTAAAACTCCCTTGGTTGGATGGGGCATCGTGAGATCTGCACTATTTGGTAAGTTGGTTCTTTGGCTGTGTCTTTTTGACATTATTAGTTTTATGTAAAAATTATTTCACACCTATTATTTATTAGTTAAAAGTAATTCATCATTACGTTTGTAAATAGTTTTTGTCTCCAAATACGTGAAACAGTAGATTATTGTTAGTTTATAAAACAACTTAAAATTATTAGTAATGCACAGCACAGGTAAAAAATACAGGTAGATTGATACCTTGTAGTCTTGAGCTTATTTATCGTAGTAGTTTAATATTGTTATTATGATTATTATTGAATGAAGTAATCAAGGGGAATTATTACACTTACATTGTACACTGAAATAAGAACGGAAATTAAATGACCGTTTCAAAATCTTTAAGGTTCTTGCACAACAAAACTAAATCATGATATTATACTTAATTAGCAAAAATTGTACATACACAATCAAATGAAAAGTTCAGAATTAAACTGACATGAGTAAAAGAAATGTATATATTAAAGTGAAAAATGCAGATACAAATCGAATACTTCTTAAGTTAAAGTTTCATAAAGTCAAGCTTTATTGAAGCAAAAATCTAAGTGTTTATTTTATGTATGCATTACATTACATAATATGACATTTTTTTGCAAAATCTGTTTAAACTAACTAGGCTTTGTAATAATTGTGTTACATCTTTTGACCCATTAATGACATTTTTTAATGAAGCAAAGAAATATATTTTGACTTCTGAATAGATAGGTTTTATAAAATAAAACAAACAGTAAAATGACTCGTATTGTAAATTGTATCTCCACCCAACTCCACTAGCAGAAGCAAGGAATTCCATTTGACGTCTTTATAAGTGTTCAGCATTTATAGAACAAGTAGGTGGGGTATATCTTCATTTCTGTTACTGCCACAACAAGCTATAAGTAAAAGGAATATAATGGAATTATTTTAATGGTTGATACTCTACGGTAGATAGTACATACTTACAAACAGGAAGGTTTTAATGTGAAAAACTTCATAAGAATAAATGCATATTTATAAATATTTTAATTTATTTTATTACCTTAATATTGTCAATGGAGGCATACCGGGCTCTGGACCTCTGCGAAAACCTATTAAAGAAATTAGTTTTTTAATACATACCTAATTGAATCTCAATATGTATATATACATACATTTAAATTAATGTAAATGTAATAAATATAGTATAATAATAAAAAAAAGTATTCTACAACAGTTTGATACTTACCGAGGTATACTAACAATGGAATGTATCCATAATGGAAAGTAAACTGTGCCAAAGAAGTAACAGCTCCCAACTTATCTTTCGTGGATCGGCTTAAAGGCATTATTGCGATTGTGAACAATTAAACTCCTCCAATAGAGACAAATAATATTTAATTTACCAAAGGGTCAGCAATCCCCAGTGAAAAAGAATCTTAAAATAAAAAAATTAACAAGTTCATCATAATGTATGTATTAAATTAATATGATTGATGAATGTGCAGAATTATTTAATAGTATCCGTGTTTTGATTTCAAAATAAACATGTCACCTGATTCACAGATGACAAAAAATATTTTTGCTTTATGATTTTTGCGATTTACTTACTTGCGCTGTAAATGTTGAAGCCTTTAAGCCAGTAATTCCCAATGATTATATTTTTCAAAATATTTAAAGAAATCGTGATTTGGATAACTGATAATTTATCTTTTATTGTACTCAGCTTCAGCGCAGCTTTATAATTTAATCTAGTTTTTGGTGAGATCGTATTATAGATGAAAACATAAAACATGTGATGGGAATGAAAGTGTTGCGGAAAGCGGCTGGACTCACTCAAAACGGTCACTCGATGACTGCTGTGTATTTACATTCTTGTTCCATGAAAAACAAAGACTGCGTGTTCGTTTGCGTTTTTATGTCTATGCATTTTACAGGTTCGGTAGTTTGGTTTTTCATTGAAACGAATTCGAATAATATTATGACGAAAAATGTTTTGGAAGTTTGATATGTAATTAATTTAATTTGTGTATATTCTACTTAATTGTATCTTATTTGTTTATTTACACCACCTTAACTTCGGTTTTCAAAGATCTCAGAATTCCCCAAACAGAATTTTTAATTAAATTTTACCTTCATACTTAAATATTTGAGCTGAAAACCTTAACATAAGAAGCGTTATTATTATTACTACAGTCAATTAAGTGATTTTATACACTTCAACGGATGCTTTCGCTATCCTTCCTAAACTACGATTAACTTTAGAATCTTGATCCAAGTATTCCTCATCTTCATCTACATTTTTTACTTTGCCCCCTTCGGGTCTGCTTCTGCTGGAAGAGGTATCCAGCGTTTTTAAAAGGGCTTTTTCATTAGAGTCAAATAAACGATTTGTGTTCTTTGCAGTACCACCAGCCGCCGAAGCCTCTTCCCCTTCATATTCATATTCCTCATAGTCCAATATCGCAGTCGTATTTGGGATAAAAGGAATAAAACGTTGCGTGGTAAACTCTTGATAATCGAAAGGTAGTAAGACGCCATATGAGTTAGGATTTAAGGTTGTTGTTGTTGTTGAAGTAGTCGTGGTAGTTGTTGTTGTAGTTGGAGTAGTTTGAGCCGCGGAATAATTTGTAAACAAACTTGCGTAAATGGGGTACTGAGTAGTAGTAGGAATATTATAATTCGGAGCGTAAGCTGAAGCATACACTGGCAAGGAACCAAGTAAGGACTCATGAAATAACTTTTCCGTTGTGTTGGAAGCTGCTTCTGTTGTTTCTGTAGAATTTTCTGTTGAAACTTCCGGCGTAGTACTAGGCTCCGTGGTGGTTGGTGGTGCAGTTGTTGTTCGCCGTCTTCTTCTATTAATAAATCAGTAAATAGTTTGTAGTTTTTAGCGGAAAATGAAAAAATAACGAAAAACCGAAGGATATTATAAATAAACTATAAACAATATCAATTATAAAAGCTTTATAGTAAGTAATACTATAGGTAAGACAGTAAGATGTAAGATTATGTAAGCACAGAGAATTTACCAACAACACACGCCACTGCCACTATGATTAGGTATCCTTGATATGATGTAAATAAAGATAGGTGTAGCTAATCAATGATAAGTATAAATCAAAAATCAAAAACCTGGGCGGGCGAGTCGTTTTTGGGATCACTGACGAGCCAAATATAGAGCTAGCTATACCTCCTAAGACACTTGTTATTTGACTGGAAAGGCGATCTGGAATTATGCCAAGTGTGCTTTCAGTCAGTGCAGAAGAATTTAGAGAAAGTGCGGATCCAATCACTTTAAACACCATTGGAACAATAGGAGGGATGAACTCGTCTCCTCCACCACCTCCTTCGTCTTCATCTTCTTGGAGCTTTGGCTGCTTCAAGGACGGTTTTCTGCTTGGAGAAAGTTCGCCTCCTTCCACTGTTGCATGAGCGTTCAATATGTCAATGGCCTAAAAAAAATACATAAAGAAACGTACAAGCAGAAGAAACGTAATCTAGTTTTCCCTTAACTGAACTGCAAATACCCTCATAAGTTCATTGTAAACCGCAATAGCGTAGCAGTTGCTGTTAGGCACATCATGGTTGTATTTTTTCTCTTCAAACCCGGTTGTTGGTGTATTAGCAACATTCGTACTTTCACTCTAGATTTGAATGTAAAAAGTGACAACTGAAGCAAACATTACTTACAAAACAAACCACAGTTTTATTCTTAATGACTCCTTTATCTAGGCTTACCATTTTAGTTAAGAATGACCAAACAATTACGATGAGAACTTGACAATGTTTACAGAGTGACCATCTTCGACGCACCATTTTGAATGTGAATTATTGTTATTTTTATATTTAATTGATATTATTATTCAAAATTCTTGCATGTTAAAGATTGCTGTTTTCCTTACTAAAATGTAAGATTGTTCGTTTTTCTAGAAACAATTAGTTTTACTTGTTTGTGATAGAATACCTAAGGAGAATCATATTTGCAAAAAACGCGGTTGGAGAGAATTCGAAATTCATTAATTCATCATCAACAAACCCAATAATTCACAACCATTAAACCAAGCCCGCTGCTGCTATTTATCCCGTTATATCCACACGCACCCCACTTCTCAACAATGAACTAGGAAGTCCATAACAATTATTAAATGAATATTAATTTTGAGCCATCATCGGTGCTTACTAAGCAGTGCACTGCAGAACATAACGTTACAATGAAAAAAAGTTAGCAAAATACTACAATACCCACTGTGATTTAATTGTAATAAAATCAATTAACTAGGAATATTATAATAAAACTAAAACAGTTACGTTACGACGACAGATTTCTTGCGTAATTTTTACATATCGGTATTATTTATTCGTATTAAGTAGCAAAACTGGATAAGCTTAAGGTTTACAAAGTTAAGTTACATGTACACATGCCGCTTGCCACACATCAGAACATACTGTAAAGTCATATTCACTGGAATGGAATTATTTAATTTAATTACATTACACTATACAAGCGTATAACGCGATTGGAAACAAATAGCCGTAAGGCTAAGCCAAAAATTAATTACTTAATCTAATTGTCTTGCAGTAAAGTACAAATAAGGTATATGTACTTGTATTAATAGCCTAAACTAAACTTTAGTAATAATCGTACACTCGTTTTCCTTTATACTTCGTCGTCATCATCGTCATTCTCATCCATGTCCGTAGTTGACCCTGTATTCGAACTGCCCCCATGATTGTCTTTTTCGTTCATACCCCCATTTTCTTTGGTGGCACCCCTTTTGGATTGTGACGCTGGTGGAAACATTTCCTCTGTATCCATGTTCATCAATTGACTTTGAGTAACAGGATTCGAATCAGCAGTTGACATTTCGTCATCCGAACTACTCTCATCATTGTCTTCTTCTTCTCCTTGGTTCATACATTCATTTTGTTTTTCTATTAAACGGATTTCCCTCTCTGAGATCTTTGAGTACTGCACAAGAAAATCACTTGGCTCTTTTTCCAACAACTGAATAAAGAAATTAAGAAATAGAACTAAAAATAATACCTAACCTACGTAATTGCCAGTGGGAAATAAATAAGTACCTATTTATATATTGCTGGCAAAATACACCTAGCCATATATAAATAGGACAGTTAAAGCATACCTTAGCCACATAGGTAAGAACGACATATTTGCTAATCTCCAAGTTAGAACGCACCCCCCATCCATAACGAACAATGACACTTTGCTCCAGCATATCCTTTTCCTCGTGCTTTACAAGATACAGGGTATCCACGTATTCCTAATTTTAATTTTAAAATAAAAATACATACAATTTACACTGATCCATTTACAATTAAAATAATTGAGTTAGTTATTGCGAATTTGCATATTTTATACTGCCGCATGTGGTTTCATTATGTGCAAGTCTTGTGTTCACTTACAGTTTTTAGGAAACGTTTAAGGTCCTCTCTTTTTTTGCAAAGATGCTCGGAAAACTCCAAATTTTCCAAGACGTCCCAAATACAGTCTGTGAAAAATGTAATAATAATCTTATGTATTTATTGCAGAATTTAAAAAACGAAACGAATTTAATGAGCACAGCTACATTGATCAAAAGTCGATTTGAGTTCCTACCTTCATCTAATTCTTTATCAAGCATGAAGCTGGAAGAAAGTATCAAGAATAAAGCAGCCCTTTTAATTTCCTCATCTGAATCCTTTCTTGTTTTATCCTTTGGGCAGATCCGGCGATGTATGAGCTGTCTGAACTTGCTAACAATGAGATAGCTGGTAGCTTCATCCACTTCACAAAGTTCCGGAGCTCCGCCCGAGCCATTTTTCATTCCAATCAATTTCATTCCGAACACATTCTTTAATTCATCTTTGACTCTGTCAATGATTTCCTTAAAGTCTCCAGCTTGTTTGTTCATTCCATGCTTAATCAAATCCGATTTCCGTATTGGAAGAAGTCTCTGCTGCATCATCAGTATCAAGGGGACACAATTTTGGACCTTCTCATCTTTAGTGATTCGCCTTCCGCCAGCGACATCATATTCTTCATCAGAGGAGTGTTCCGGGCTTTGACTACTTCCTCTTCTCCGCTGTCGCTGACGTTGAGACTGCGACGTACTTTGACTTTTACTGGTACCCTGGCTCCGCTGAGTTCTGCGACCCTGACTCGGACCAGGAGTAGCTTGACTTACACTTCGATTTTGTTGGCTCATGCCATTCCTGGTTCTTGTCCCCCGGCTACTACTGGGTCCTGGAGTAGGAGAATGGTCTTGGCTCGGAGTCTCAGTTGCTCCTCTTTGTGACCGTACAGTAGCAGCCCTTGGTGTCGTATCATCGTCATGTTTGCGGCTCCTAGTTCCAGTCATTTTAATCTCACCAAAATAAAAAAGGGATGATGAATAGTTTCAATCAGAATTTCAGCTTCAGCAAGTGTTGTTTAGAACCATAAATTAGTGATCCTGCAACATTATGATTTTTAAATAATTAGCTCTTTAAATATTAAATTAACCCTGATGCAGCGATAGCATAAAGTATAAAGAAAGTAAACAAAATAGTACATCGCTCATATATAACTTTCTCAATACTAAAAGACAAAAGAACAAAACACTCCAGGCACCTTGCATTCCATTCCAATTTTCGATTTACCTTTCTAATTAAACTATAAAATCAAAGTAAACAATAACGTATTGTTTTGTGTGTTATACTACTGATTGACTGATGAGCTGTTCTTTCAACAATGCACGGAAATGGAAGTATTATTGAAACAACTAAAAACATGAAAAAAATATTCGACACAATCATCTGTAGAGAATTTCCAGTTGGAAGTGTTGGAACCTTGGAACCACCGGAAAAATAATATTTAGAAAAGGCAAAACTAAACTGTTGTTGGAGACTCACCGAGACCGACACAAAACACAACACAAGTTACAGCAAGACCGACACATAGACACCCATAATATTAAATTTAAATTCAACTGATTCTGAGACTGAGACTGCAACTGATTCTTTTTCGTGTAGAAGATCTCATCTCATTTTCTGCCGGCAACACGGCCACACTACAGGCTACGGTACGGCTGCTATCAATCTGCATACGAATTACAAAAAACAAATTTTGGTCGTTGCATCCAATATCCAATGTGAAACCAACAAAACTTTGTTGACCGAAGACCAAATTTTTTATGCAATGTGGAATGCACAATAAAGCCTTAATTCATTTGCATAATTACAAGTAAAGTTTATGCAATATGCAAGCAAAACCAACCTCTTTTTCTCGGTATCATCATCATCATCATACTGCATTAATGCATTGCAATTTCAATAGTACTAAAAACTAAAAAGTAACATTTTTGCATTATTCTTTCTTTCCAATCTCACGATCCCTCAAAAAAGTTTTTGATGTTCTTGCAAACATGTGATGTGAAGATGTGATTGCACTGATTGCAGTGCAGCAGGATCCTATAAAAATATGCGATAAAATAAAACTGATTTGTTCATATTATGATTGATGAATTACAACACAATATTTCTGCAAATATTGATTTCTTTAAAATGCAAAAGAATAAAGTAATTTAGATTCGGAATTCGGAGTAAAAAGAGTTCAAGTAAGTATGTTTTAAGATTGTTAAAAAATTTCAACACAAGCTTTCTAATGCATTTAGATATTTCTCGAGTTATAGTATTACAAACAAGTAACTAACGACATTAAATTAATTTAACACAATTTTCTATGATGATTAATGATTTGGTAATTTAAGATTAAGTCAAAACCTGATAACGCGTCAAATAGCATATTACTTCGCTGTTCGTTTTAATGTTTTCATGAAAGTATTCAACAAAGTGCAAAACGAGTCCCCCCAGTCCCAGCATTTCAAACTTTAAATCATTTTTAGCAAATGTAAATGTAAATCATCTTCCCATCGTTTGAGCACAATGACATTTTCATACTGCACTGGTGTTTGGCGATTTTGTTTACATTATACATATAAGCGCCTGTTGTATTGTAATTGTAATTGAAGGAGCGAGTGGATTGAGCGGAATACTATGTGTTGCTAATAATATAGTTTTAAAAGTCAACGCGTAGGTATTTGAGATTTTTATGTAATAGTTGAAATGAAATGCTGTTGAGGGGCATAAACTCACACACAGCAGCTTTAGCACACCTTCAGCGTATCCATGAAAGGGTTTAAAATCGCCATAATATAGTAAAAAAGTAAGCACTTTGATGAGAATTAGAAAAACTCGTTTTAAAAATTATACATAAAGTAAGAAGAGGGCAATAGGCATAGTGTTTCTGTTTCTTTTAGTCATGCAAGTTTTCATGCTGCTTTTTTTATTACCTATTCATCGCTGCCTATTCACAATAATACCAAAGTGCGATATTTGCAATAATATGTTTAGTGAATTTTTGAGTGGTTGATGATATTTAGCACGGTGAGGCGAGTGAGCTCTCTTATAGAGTTGCTGCTGATTTGACTACTAGCTTGTGTTTGACCTCGACTCTTGAGTCTTGACTACTGCTGAAGATTTTTTAGTGTGCTGTGAAACTATTTGCATTATGTTTAGAAAAGGTAGAGAAGGAAGTTGCGTGTGTAGATCATATTTATTTGCTCTATGCTGTAAAAAGCTACGCCTTTAACGCGATTTACTGTGCGGAAAAATGAACGTGGGATTATTATACGCGTTGTGTAGCACTAGTATAGTAGATGAAATGAAAATGTGTCGAAAACTCGAAAAGGTTGTGAAATGGCCATCAGACTAATGCAATACATGTAAAGAAATGTTTGTTATAATATGCTGCTGATATTATGTCTTACGTATGCACATTCCATAATATAAAAATCATGAAAAAGGCTTTTAATCATCATGAGGATGACTATGACCAAAGACCAAAACTTAGAAGGAAGAAAACAGCAGCAGCAAGCACATCGCGCATCGGCCCATCGCAACTGACTGAACAGATGAAACAAAAATTAGTAGAGCAGTTGTATTGAAAGAGTCAAGAAGACGAGAAATATAATTTCACAAAAGACAATAAAAAGCTCTTCCTAGCCAAGTTTCAAACTAAAATTCTGCTACAAAACTATTTTTTAGCAGTTTTAGTCCTTGTGTTGTTGATTAATATACTTTTACATCTTACGATTAGTGAAAACGAAACGTTTATTTTCAGACTTCCGTAAAATCTTTTGAAAAAGGTTAGTTTGCTGGATTGATTTTTTATAGTTTCGTATTATGCTTATTGTCGAATCTGGCTGGACTAAAACTCATGCTTTCATTTCTTATTTTACAGATACCTAAACAGATTCTCTTCATTTAAGCTCCTTCTCAACTTTCAGTTAACGTATCTTCATATCGCACTCATCTCGATTTAACTTTTCTCCCTCAACACACTCTCTGCAACCTGCAACCACCAGAGTCAACCAACTCAGAACAGAAAAGAAAAACTTTTTAGCGATGGAACAACAACCAAACCAAAAAGGCAGCAGCAGTACTAGTAAACCTACACGTGTCACCGGAGCCCAAAAGAAAGAAGCATTTATCGGTTTTGCAAGTGGGGCAGTAGTAGCAGTACTTATGAACTTGTTGTTTACAAAAGGATATCTATTCAGCAACTTAGATTTGCGTCCACATTAAAAACTATAACATAAAATATTAAATTAATCTTTCTACTCAATTTTATAGACAGTTACACAAACATAGAATCCAATCCATCCATTTAGATAATGTAATAAAATGTGATTAGTAAGCAGCTTTAATACATGTTACTCGGCCTTTGACATGCATGCGTTAAAATATCCATGTTTGAAAAATAATAACTAATGTAAAACCAGGGTTAATGTTAGTCAACTATATTAATTGCAATTGCAAAGGTTGTGTATTTATATTTTCATTGACAAGTCAAAGTTACAATAATATTACTTTTAGATGTAAAAACATTTGTTGATCTTTTCTGCACATACTTTTAATCATTAACTCATCACACATCTCTATTCAATATTAATCGACCCGAGTCAATAAGTTGTTTTCGCCTCCAGTAGAGAAAGCCTACCGTCCCACCAAGTGCTATTAGAATGAATCCTCCACTTACACCGGCTGTAATATATCCTATTGGCTTCTTAAAGAATTGTTCATCTTTTGGAGATCTTGTTGTTGTAGGAGGTCTTCTTGAGGATGTCGTTGCAGAAGTTGTAGACGGAAATGTAGTAGAGGTTGAAACTGGAACATCCGTCGATGTATTTTCTGAGGTTGAAGTGAAATCTTCCGTTGTTGTTGAAGTGAAATCATCTTCATCGCTGGTGGTTGAGAATGTGGCCGTTGTTGATAAGTCAGGCTCTGTCGTAGGGGAAGGAATATCAGACTCAGTGGATATATCATCGAGAAGGGAATTTATCCAAGAAGGAGGTTGTTGGGTAGGCATGTTTAAATCGTATTTGGATGTGGCTGTGAGTGCAGGTGGGTAAGCGGATGTCAATCCGATATTGGAATCGCGAGATTCAGTTTCAAAAATACTGTCGGCGATTGCAGCGTCTTCTGTAAACGATTCAGACGATTCTGATTCGTCGTGCCCATGATCGTCATCAGTTTTAAATTCGGTGTTCTTCTCATCACGAATGATGTTGTTGGTATTATTACTAGAAGCGGGCGTACTATTTGGATGATAATCAGGAGGGATATTATCTTCGAGCTTGTCCGACTTTACAATTTTATGAGGTTCCATGCCGGGTGGAGGAGATACAAATGCGCTACTTACTAGGTTTGAGGCTTCACTCTGTACAAAATTCGGGATTTTTGTTTCATAAAATGAAGTTCTAAATAAATCCATTTCAAAATCATCATTCATCAGCCTACTAGTAGACGATTTTGGTTTTTTTACCTGCATGCCACTCGATAATGATCTAATCGCAAAGTAAACATCTTTTTCTTGATCCAAGTCAACCTTCACCGTTTGTCTACTTCCAGGTTTGGAAGGTTTTGGGAGATCTGTTTTAGTTTTTGGGCTGCGACATTGCTCAAAGGCGGATATCAAATCGTCATGTGCAGCTGCAGAGCGCAATTCATACGATTCAGCGCTAAGCTCTGTATTAACAAAATATATTCAAATGATCGAGTGTTATTATTTCTGCTTGTCTGACTTACTGGAGCCAGCCACGAAGATTATCTCCATAAATTCGCTTTTAATCATTCATCTCTGTCATTAATTGATATCGATTATCATTTTGTACCTTCTCCGTTTGAACCGTACATAATGGGAGCTGTCCATTCTAATTCCATTGTATCATCACGCTTCTCTGCAATCCTGAGGTCGTTAATTCTTCTTATGCTTGGCTGTACAAGTTGATTAAAAAATAGTAAAAATTTACACAGAAACACATGTATTTGTCTAAATCCATGTTTTAAAACTCACCTGGAATTTATCAGTTCCTTCAAATGTCAGAATAGAGTCGTAATCGAACGTCCTGGTAAGGATGAGTTCATTTTCAGAGAAAACATTGCAAAAAATCTTGACGTAGTATCTCCCATCATGATCTGGCATGAAACTGAAGGAGTAAACACCATCATTCTTCAAAATATCGGGTTCCCCTTGCCCATCATCTATCATTAAATAATTCTGACAAGGGCTCTCATCCATGGAGCATACAATTCCAGTTAACTCCATCCTGATGTGGTGGTATTCTTGGAAGGAAGGAAAATGATCGGTGAACAGTTCTGCGTAAATATGAAATGGGTTTGAGGAATCTTGAGGAACGTTCCAGTCAAAATAATTTGTTAGAGATGATGTTGAGATGTCAACACGCAACTCTGGATATCCAACCTCCTCCGCTTTCTGCTTATCATCAACTTCTCCAAGAATAACAAGATAAGCTTCACATGATTCGAAGGAACAATTCCATGTGACAGTCACTGGCCCATTAGCTTGTTCTCCCTAAATAAAATGCATGAATTAGGTACGTTTTACCTTTCTAGCAAAGCATTTTGGGGTAAAGTGAGATATTCCTTACAAGAACTGATGCAAGTTGCGAATGATGAATGTATCGAAATCCGTCATCTCCAAAATCTCTATTCCATTCAAAACCATCCTCGAAAGAGAATTCCATATTGTTCATGCTAATCACTGGGGACGTTAGTGGGAACTCACTGGATAAGTATACTTGCAGACCGTTCAAACTGTCTCCTGGATGATAAGTACTCCCTTCTCTTGTTCCATTAGTGTATCCTTTATAGACCTTTTAGGGTAATATTATGTTTAAGTATAATAATATGGTAAAGCATTTCATCGATGATCATTTAAAATATTAAAAATCACCAAAATTTACGTACCACTACGGTATCCTGAGATTCTTGTGCAAATCTATCGTAATCATCTTCTTCCTCGTCGTCATCATCATTGCCCCCAACCTTTTGCTTAATTCCTTCTATAAATCCCTTGAATTTTTTGTCATCCAACTGTGTCCCATTTAAAATTACATGAGAACCTCCAACGTGCTTTACAACATTTTCTAGATTGATACCAAATGCAGTAGCATTCCCTTGGATCTCTAAGGCGTGTAGGCTAACATTTGCTGTTTTCAGGGATGCAATGATTTCATGCTCAAAATTGTGTTGGTTTTTTCTTTTTCCTAATTTAAAAATATTAAAAATATCTAATATTTCTGCGAATTTAATAAATTACCTAACTTGTATCATCATATTATTATTAAATTTCCGTTACTTGATTGAACTCCAGATCCGATTTTCAAAATAACAACGACAGTTCCTTTAGGATGATTTAATGCTTGAACGGTTTTGGAAACTTCGAATAAAGCCGAAGCAACATTTCCCTTGTTAACAACAGCAGTCCCAGAAGAAAAATGCTCTTTAATCATTTTTCCAGCAGTCCTTCTCACTTCCGAAGCTAGACTCCATGGAAGAATTACTTCTGAATTTTCTTCTAAACCTGAAGTGGTTGAAGAAGGAAACCTTCCAATTTGTGTAACGACCGTTTCATCCAAATAGTTAAAAGTTCGTCCTAATTCTTGACCAATTTTATCCAATAAATCATCAGAGACCTATAAACATTTTTATCAAAATTGCTTACTCAAATCAGCCATTTACTATTTACTTTTACTTATTGATTGGTTTTTTAAGAAACTTACAGAGCTGAAGTCTCTGTCCAATAACAAGTAAAGATACGGCTTATCTGAAGTTCTGAAATATTTAAACGTAGGAACAAATTTCGAAATAGTTACTGCGTTATCTGTGGTTCTCCAGTCTTTGGTATTCCTAATAACTTCCATAACACTTTGATATTTACAAAGAACATTTTGAGGAGTTGGAGCCAATTTATTATGCGTCCCTTTATCACAAAATGTATTGACTGCGTCAATCTCAGGATAACTCATTATGGAACTTTTAGCATTTTGTTTTGTAGGATCGAGTCTGAATTTACACTTTTCAGGTTCCCTCTCCAAATTTTGGAGATCGCAAGAGTCCCCGTCTAACCTGTGTTGAAAGGGTATTAAAAATGCAATTATTTAGATTTGGAAAACAAAAGTTGGTGAATTTTAATCCAGATATTCCAGATATAAAAACAAAGAGCAACAATTTAGCAGAATCGCCTTTCATACGAAGAGAAAAATGATCCTTCCAAAGGATTATCGACGCAATTCGAAGCAATCCATGAAGGTTTCAACATTCCATCTTTTTCAATGAAGCCTTTATAAAATTTGGGATATCTTTCATGATCTGAAGCAATCCCGTGCTCCTCGAATATTCCCCACCTAAACTTAGCGAAGGAATACAAAAGAGTTTTTCCATAATTCCCTGTAATATTATGAGAAAAATAACCAAATTAAAATACTGCACGTGAGTTAAGTAGGTAAATAAAAAGATTTAGTCAAGTATTCTTTGAAATTCCATTTCTTTGAATTAATTGACGCACGTGGTTTTGAAGTGTCATTAAAAAGCTTTAGGGGAAGACCAAGACCACTTCCAGGAATACCGCATCCATTCGGATTCCGAACATGCATATCTTTTAATTTCTCTGATATTTGAATGTCTGCATTTTTGTAGCTTTTTCTGTGTTTCAAATAAACGCTGTTGTTATTTAGACTTCTTATGATCTACCTTGCAATATGAACTCCAAAATATCTTCTTACGATTTAGCAACTCCGTCCATTTTTACAAAATGGGAAAGAGATTGTAGAAGGATATCTACATGCTTTATGTAAAATTTTCCTGTTGTGGAATACATCCATTTGGACAGATTGGAGAATTCTCCCTGAATCACGTCATTTAAAGTGCAATTAATTACACGATTTTCATTCAAAGTCTTATTTTTAAGTATAAAATGTAATAGCTTTTTTATTACAACGTCATTCTATTGTACTTATAGCTAATGCTATTTTCAGCGGAAATTAAATAATCAAAAGGAATATTGCGAAACAAATAAATGGACTGTTACCTTAATGGATGATAAAATATTTTCAACGGAAGTCGCATCCGGCTCACTGTCAAATTTGTCCAGAGCTATGACAAGAGAATATCCTCCATCTTTATCTAGTTCTAGGCAGTGAGATCTCGGAGGTACTAATAGTAATAGTATCGTGGAAAAAAAGAGCAACGACAAAGTGCAAGAAGAAGCCACTTTCTTAAAACTTGGTCTCGGCAAGGAAAGGTATTTTATTAAAATCATGTTTTTGATTTTCCAGAAAAAAGGCTTTCTCTTTTTGAATAAACGTTGCGTTGGGTGATTGGGAAGTTGTCAAATATACTCAGGACTTGTGTGGGCGCTTAATTGTTAAGTTGTATCCTGCTGATGGTATGAACATTTCACAACAGTCTGTATGACTATATCACATACAAATTACCTTTATTTATAAATTTTAAATGGTATTGTTTAAATAGAATGAATTTATGTCGGTTTGCGTGGGTTTGGTTGGTTCTGTTCATGTACGTACGTTTCGGGTTGAAAAGTGAATGACGGAACACAGTCACTTCAACAGCACTGATAATGAATGAAATGCAGAAAGATGGTTTTTAATTGCAATCTATACTCTCTTGCTTGCTTGTCACTTTTTTGTAATCTGATCAGGTTTCGTTTGGCAATGTAATTGTGATTAAGTAAGTTGAGCTAAACTCTTTTTCCATTCGTAGACAAATTGGCATTCGTTGGATTTTTTGGTGACAATAACATTGAAACTCAAATTGTGAATGAGAGAGAGAGATTAAGTTTTCGGTCCTGAGAAGGATTATACTATATCAAAATTTTATCGAGTGTATGAATCAGAAAGTTATTGATAACTCGAAACTGGGAACCTAACTGTCGACAAATACAGGTAACGCAAAAGATAAGTAAAAAAATTATCCACCGATCGACCTATACCACCAAATTATAAAAAATAAAATGAACCTCCATTTTCCATTACCATCAGGAATGCCATTGCATAACAGCATTATGCTAAAAAGTTGGTAAATCATTGTTTGAAAGGCTTAAGGAAATTGTTGTTGGATGGATAGATCAAAAACAATGGTTTATCATGAATGCTAAATGTCCATGTACATAAATGTGCTTTTATTTACACCACATCATCATTTATACCATCAATTTTCGGCTTTGTTCCATCTTGCCGTAAAACGGCTTACTGGTGAGAATATTTGCTCCAGTCGTTGTATTACTCATCATTAATTACAATGCAATTGATTTATTAATAGCCAATGAAAGGGCATCTGTTAACGCGAAGAAAAGTATTAAATTTATAGGTATCCTGTAAAGTTCGCAATGGATTTATGACGATGAGTATACATAATCAGTAAATTCTTCAACCGTGAGCACATCCTTTACATACCTCTAGTAACTGAGAGTATACCTTTAATGGAAGAAATATGTAACCCCAAAATACAACGTCTGCGTCAAACCTTCATTTTTTCACTTTTAATCTCATCTCACTCAGCTTAGGAGGGATTAACGTTTAATCTTTATTAATCGATTTCCGATCACAGAAGTTTCCGTGCGTTTTTGTGACTGGTGATAGTTTTTGCATCATGTTGCAATTCGCAATTAAATTACGCAAAAAGATAATAATTTCGTCTACTAATCCGCATATTTTCCACTGATGGGTTACAGTAGTAGCACAGTGGCACCTTGTTTAATGAAACTATAACTTCAAATTGAGAGTTTGCATCTTTTCAAGCTCTTAATTAGTACTTCATTAATTTGCTAATATATTATGTAAAATTCTCTGGACCATGTAGCATTGACAGATTATGCAACTATGTGGCTGCCTACTTTACATGTAAGAGCATTTTTAATTTTTAATTGGTCTCTATTTATGAATCATGAATGCTTTGTACTGTAGCTAGCTCATTTTCTTACTTAACGAATTTACTTACTTATACGATAGCGCAGTAACGCAATCCGCGAGAGGATATGAGCACAAACACCGAAATCATATTTTATAGCACAATAAAGCGCTTCATCTATTCATCACGTCTTTTTATTATACCATCATGATATTATTAATCACAGTGAGTAGTGACTTACTCACCCATCTTTCATTTTAGGAATAACGGAATAAGTTAAGTAAAACACTCATTGCTTAGACTTTTAATATGTAGTTTGTTGTAGATTTTCACTCAAAAAGCAACAACCTTAATCTTAAATGCTGTGATGCTTAAAAGTTTACTCGTTTTATATTGTAAATTACATATACTATTTTGATGTATTTAGGTTTCTCCGTATGAATTGCTCTTTTAGTACTTCTCCTCAGACATATCGGCATAATCATAAAATATTCCTTTTCGTTCCTTCATAATCGCATTTGGGAAAATCCAATGCAAAAGAGACGAAAACCAAATCCAAAAGGCGATATTATGATGATGATGATTCGATCACGAAGTGAAGATGAACAGCAAGCAAGGAACAAAACAGCAGCACAAGAGCAAAGCAATTAAGCAATAAGAGCAACACAAAAATGCACAATAGAACCATAATACAAAAAAAACACATTTTCATTCATGTGCTGTGTAAAATCTCCACTACTCTCCACACAATTCCAATGCATTTAATGCTTTTATATTTTGAGTATGGTGATAAAAATGTTTTTTGTTTATATAATAAGGATTGAAACAAATAAGATAAATGCATATTAATTTGTTTGTATTGTCGCGTCGTTAGCCAAGAATTTCTTGTGAAACTATTGCTGGGTTATCTATCTTTTTCCTTCCGTTCCTTCCGATGCGATGTAGTTACTGTTTATCTTCAAAAAGAAAGAAAGAAAATGAATCACTGTAATATTTTGTCAGTACTGCTGACAGTCATAATCAGCTTGTCTACAGTCTACACCCGTTAATGAGTTGTTTAAATAATGTTTAGTGTTTAGATCTCTGAATGAGAAATACTGTTTGTGAAAAGGAAGAACCAACCGGTCGGGTCCCAGTTCCAGCCATTGATCTGCTGGATCTCAGATCTAGATTGATTGAATGTCTTCTTTTATGAGACTTAAATAGCTGCCAGTTTGTTCATTGTTAGGAAGTCTATATTTGAATGTGAATAAGAATGACTTGAATTGGCAGAACTAATTGGTCAAGTAAGTAGACCTTGATTTACGTTAAGTGGACCTTAAGTTAAAAGTTTTGATTTAGTGAAAAATCAACGAAGAAGTGATATAAATTAAATTACTCACAATAAGTGTGTGTTGTGTAGGAGAAGCAAACAGGAAGTTTACAAATAAAACTTCAAATTACAATTGTGGTGAGTGAGTAATCTGTCTACTTTTAATGGAAGATAACGAGACACAGAAGGAAGGCGATATTGACGATTCTTGTTGCGGTAGTGGGGGTGTAAATGACAGTGGTGTTAAAATGGAGGACACATTCGAAAATGCTGAAGTAGTGGTCAAAGAGGAGCAAAAGTCTGCCGCCGCATGTGTACATAATGACGAGTGTCCTTCGTCTGGTGAGTACTTTTAATTTTAATGGCAGTCATACGTACATTAATGCGAAGGTTAAATAATTCATAAAATTATTGTTTGAAGATTTCAAAGAAAACAGACCTGAGAACAGTACCAATCATTGCATTGAACATGGGGACCAACAACAGGGGACTGACTTGAAGGAACATAAGAAGGAAATGGAAGTAAAGATTACTCATCCTTTGAGCACCGAATTTATGTCGGACCAGCTTTTGGAAGACAATTTTACGGATCTTGACTTGATATGCTGTGACGGTTACATTCCAGTTCATCGGTGTTTGTTGATGGGAGCATCGGAGTTTCTCAGGAACCTACTTATTGATAAGGTATTCATAAATCTCTGAGTAGACCGAAAGGCTTACTTCTTTGCATACCATTCCAATTCTACCTACTCTAGAAATATTATTTGCAATTTAATTATTGCAGTTTCTTATTTTTGTTTTGTATATTTTGTTGATTTCACAGGATATCATGAACACGACAGCCATTACTTTACCGGATATTAGTGTTCAGCATTTAAAGCAAGTTTTGAAGTTACTGTATTTGGGGGAAAGTGTTATTGACAAATGTGACGAGGAAGAGGTTCACAATATCATAACAATGCTGCAACTTCCTCCAAACAATTTGTGGTCTCGAACAGTGGAACCTATTGACAGAAAGGAAGTAATCGAGTTGAGACACATATCATACGACTTTAGTTATCAGGATCAGGATGTCTCTAATGAATTCTTATCTGGAGAAGATCAAGAGTCCGAACAGTCTACGTCATTGTCGAATAAAGGTAACATTTTATTGCTAACTAGCCTAACTAAAATATATAGTTGTATGTATGTAATAAATCTTTTATTTTTTAGCAACAGCAAATAGTCCTAAGGAAATACAGGAATTAGATTCTGAAAGGAGTGACAGTAGTAGTTCGGCTTTTAACGAAGATGGTCCTGAATCCTCCCAAAGTAAGCTTCTTTCATTTATAAGTACCTATCTTTTTCATAGTATTTTGTTTTTTATTTGCACGGTATTTCGAGTTTTGTTATAAATACATAAAATTAACAACAGCTTTTGATTTTCTTCTGCTACAATAGAGACCGAATCATCGTCAGTACAAAACCGGAAATGCAAAAAAAGCCATAATAGTGTCTTACGAAGAAAGGGTTCTGAATCTAAACAGTTAAATGCTGGAGACCAGGTGCAGGTTAAGAAAGAAGACCAAGTTAATAGAGATGATAATAAATGCGATGATGGTATCAGGATCAGGAAGGCTAAAATGGCAAAAAGTGCAAAACGGAAAATGGTAAGTAAAATGTCTTTTTTGTTACTCTTTTTTGCTTTTGTTATGTATTGTAAAAATAGTTTTTAAACATAACATTCCCATCATTTTTCAGATGAAAGACCAAGACCAGACCAATGAAGAAGATAAGTTCGCTAGTAGCATTGCTGAAAGACTTCGTAAGCGTGTTAAAAACTCCAGTACAAACAAGAAGCTTCTATCAGCAAAGAAAAAGGCGGTTGGGAAATTACGGAGTGCAAAAGATAGTATCGGCAATAAGTTGAAAAAATCAAAATCCGGAAACGTCGAGAAGGATCTTTTGGATTTTAAGCCATCAAATATTGATGATGGGAATGAAAGTATGAGGGAGTCTAATCACCAAATTCTTCAACAACAAAAACAACAGATTTCTACGAAAAATATTATCAAAATTGATAAAGAAGGATCGGAAAACAAAGTGGATGTAATAATACCACTCCAACAGCAAGAACAACAACGTAGGCTCTCATCTGCCTCTTCAATTTCCACCAAGAGTAACGAAAGTAAATGCGGCACTTCATCTAGTCGAGTCTTCTTGGAAGTCAAAGAAATTTCTGGAGTGAAATATAATATTTACGGTTTATTGGACCCTGTAAATGGAGTGCAGTCAGGGAAAACTATTGCCATATTAGCTAGCAGGGATAAATCAAAATAGTTTATGGAAAATAATGTGAATTTTTCTGAAATTACAATGTTTTGATCGTCTCTCTCGTTATTACTCAGATTTGTAAACTTTATAATCAGTGAATCACTCTCTCATTAATGGAATTAGAATAGCAAAGTAGACTGATGAACGATGCTTTTAATGAATTAATAACCGGAGCTGGACTCCTAACCTAACAAAGTAGGAAATAGAAATATGGTTAAAATTACTTGCATTTATGTAAGATTAAGTAAATGACCAGCGATCAATTGCAAATTGCAATGTATCGTTTTTTATGCGAATTTATATAAATGCTTCTCTGAATCAAATCATGTTACCTTACGAAGCTTACTTTATATTTAGTCACCTTCACCCTCCTGTTAGTTTATTTGAAATATATGTTATAATTGTAAATGAAGTAGAAATAAGAATATTGTATTTAACCAAAATGACGAATGAGTGAACTAAAAGTAACTGTTTTCTGAAATTAGAGCGTGAATCGAAATAAATAATATATTTTTATACAACTACCTATAGTCTTTCTTCTTTAAACGCCAACCTTAGTCAACAAAGAGGTTTTTCGTAACCATGATTGGTGGTATGTACATAGTAATAAGAGAAAACAATGGTTAATTGATATTATGACGCATTGTTATAAAAAATGGGTTCCGCGAATTTTCTCCTGTAACCGAAAAAATGTTTTCACTCGCTTATTGTATATAACACGTAAGTAGTTCTTATTCAACACCATTGTTTTCACTACTACAATCTACTTCACCAAAACTGCAAGTACGTATTATGCCATAATCTTACAGAAAATGCTCTCAATTTGCAAGCATATATATTTACTCTCCTTCTTATATATTTTCTTGCGATTTAAAATTAATTTAAGCATAATTTCTGTGACGGAAGATGGATAATTTTCATATAAAACAATACTTTTGGTACTGGCGTTTTCACTTAATCACGACTTGGATATACTTGAGCATATCATCATCTAACGTTAAAGGCCAAACTACTCTCACGTTTTGTGATGGAGAGGATTTATTTGTCGTGAATGAAGGGGAGTGTGCTGGTGGCATTAATTTCGGTAGTAGGAGACCAGATTGTCTTTGCGTATCAGGGGTGTAAGCCACGTTTTAATTAAGAATTAAATTATTTACACCATAATATACATTTTCAATTGTCTATCTGGTAAGTAAACAAATACATTATTTCATGACCGCGTACAGGTACAGGTCATGGACGGATGACTGTGAAATATTCGACGGATTTATCAACGAATTCTGCTCTTCCTCTATTAATGAGAATGATCTATATTACAAAATTAACGGGATCAAGCTCATCAGTGGTGTCAGAGATATATATGGAGACACGGCAGTCGTATTTGGCGAACAGATTTCCGATAATCAAAACTGGAACGCTTACATTGTTGGGATGGAAGGATGGACCAAATCCGACTCTTTCTACAGCGTAAATGGTTTCCCCGTAGTTTTATCAAACGAACAAGATCGATTCATTTGCGTTG
>JAHZNJ010003400.1:0-15118 GCA_027744475.1 Lepidocyrtus cf. sotoi NNG-2020
TGTTTGTTAAGGTTGTTGTACTAAATGCGGCGGCGGAGATGCTTGGCTCACTCACTCACCACCGCACCGCACCGTGACAAATAAAAACATTTATTGGCGCTAATGGAGGGAATAATAAAATTCTAATGGCCATGCTGATGCATCATCATAGTAACTAAGTTTATATCAAACAGGTATATTTTGTTATAATGAATTTGTTATGCGTCATCGTTGCTCTACTATAAAACTACGTATAGATACAAATATTTATTTCTTTTCACACTCTACAAAAAATCACATCCGTATTTCATTGTATTGCCTATTTTCAACTTTTGGCCGAATTTTCAAACCTTAAAGTTACTTAACATGTGCAAAATTTGTTGCAACGTTACCTATCCGTAATCTGTACTAAGCAAATTTTTTTCGATGAGCTTGTTTATGTCGTTCACATCACATCACAATCATTGTCAAATAAAAAATGACGTGACGTGAGGACAGCCCGGAGGAAGTAATGTAAAACTATTACGTGCAAGACAAGTGGAGTGGATGCTCTTTAAATTGCTCATCAATCATACACTTCCACACCTTAATGAGAGCTTCACCACCACGACAGTACACACACGTTGTTAATTCCATTTATATCTCAATACACGATGATAATAATGATAATAGGCATGATCAATCATGCAGTTGCAATATTATAACAGTCATTTCCGAAGATGTCTGTAGACTTATAACGGATGGAAGGCACTATTACTATCACTGTTTATTTATTATTACGAGTTTGAGATATTGGTACTTTAAAAACTGTTTAAAACTTTGGGAGTAAATAAGAAGTATATTTAAATATGTAAACTAGTTCAAATATGCAGTTCATGTCGTCGTTAAAATATGCGCAAAATTCACTTTTATTTTTTGGTGCTGTTTCTATTTTGCAAAAAAAGAAGGAGATGAAAAAAATGAAGACCGTCTTTATTAATCCTCCTTACCAAAAAGCATTCTTCTTCCCTAGGAATGTATGTCATTGGTTTGCATGAGCTAAAAACTCTCCTTTTAACGCTAAGAAGCATGACTCATGCATGAGTCGTCGTTGCGGCGTTACAAACATTATTGCCGATTTGAATTGAATTTGAAACTGAATGCAGAAGAAAATGAAGCCAGTTAAATTCAACCTCCCTTCTTTTTCTTCTTCTTCTACCATTTCTGTAAATCAATCTGTAACAATCGTGTCAAAGTAAAGTTTAAAATCGATTATTACACATCAATGAGTAGTCGTAGGACAGATAAAATTTCGATTTTATGATAATGCTGACATATTTTTTTCTTATTTATTCACCATTAAATTTGATTAATGACAGAAACGAAAAGAGATTTTGAAAGCCAGAAATATATATAAATAATGCATTGGGTTTGAAGAGACACGGATGCATTGTCGTCGTGCCACATTACACGCCTTTTATAGCAATAATGGATCTAATTGAAATTGTCTAGGTAAAAGAAAAATGTTTTTATTTGTCACGGTGCGGTGCGGTGGTGAGTGAGTGAGCCAAGCATCTCCGCCGCCGCATTTAGTACAACAACCTTAACAAACAATTAGACAGGTTCTTCCAAAAAAAAGTTCTCTGTGAATTGAATTTGTTGCTAAAAATTGAATCGATTTCCTTGCACTGAAAATGAAATGAGTAAATGTTTTACGGAATCTTTGTGTCGTTAAGGATGATGTGATGATGACGATGGCAATAATGATGCTGATAATAATAATAATTTGTTGTCACTAGAATTGTATGTTTGCTTCTATTTTTGGTAACGTTTTTGTTGTGAAGCAATGTGCCACTTTTCAATTCAATTCACATTCACAGTCCTCTTCTGATTCTATGGATTTTGCTCGCAAACTCATTTTTTTGTATCTGTTCATAGCTTCCTTCATCATGTTCATAAAGTGCTGTATATAATAATTTGTCACTGTTCTGATCGGTATCAGAAAGCTCACAACACAACAGAAACTTGTTAGGGACCTGTGTGTGTGTGCAAATGAAACAGAAGTTTGAAATTCGCATTCAACAAATTTCTCCTTGCATTACTAGTTGTTATTACTATCAACAAGTGGTTTTGAGATTCTCAATCAAAGTGTACAATTTTTTACAGATAAAAAAAGACCTACCCAATTATCACAAAGAGAGGAGCCTTCTCTTTCTTTTATGCTTTCATCATTATCATCAGCGACGTTGGGTATTCCTGTTTCATTTATTGTTTTAGCAGCCACTTGATTTTCTAATTGTGTGAAGTTTTAGCTATACCCGTTATTCTCACAATTTATATTGAAAAGTTTTCAAGTTATAGTTAAGGTTGGTTAGGGAAATGAAAGATTTCTGATTGTTGATGCGATGCGGTGGATGATTTCATTCATTGCTTTGTTTCTTCTTCTTCCTTCTTGTTGTTGTTGACGCGACGCAAAGGACAATTATTATTATGAACAAGAAAATTAAAAAGTAAACTCTTCTTGTTTAGTGTTATTATACCTATGCAAAATATAGAGGACACTTAAGTATTCTTGAGCGAATTATTTACTATTTCACTTGTCACCAACCACACAAAACATTCGCTTTTTTTGCAAGTGAAACTACTTCATAGGTGGTTTATGTAGATTATTATTATTATCGTGGCTTGGTGGGATAACACTGAACTGATTGCGCCTCTATCTGCAAGCCGCTTGTCGTTTGGTTGGTGACAACAACGGTTTTGGCGGCAATCAAGTACCAAAAAAATACCAGAACAACACGTTATATATGTATAAGGGGCTTTAATTCATTAAATACTGAAATAAAATGTTTTAATGATGCGCCATACCATACCACACTATGCCATACAGTAACCAAACCAGTGCAAGTTGAAGTTACTGCAAAGTCATCCTCATCATTATCATCATCAACATTATTGTCTCTTCTCAACTCTTTTTTTAATCTTTATGTTTTTTTTTCGAAAGTAGAACATGCGATTGTTTGCAATTAATTGGGAAAAAGTAAATAAACGAATATACCTACCTATATACAGCATGCTTTCCTGCTGATAATGACAATAATATTATTATCAACTCCTTTATAAACGAATTAGACAGTCAATATATCTCCTTTCATCAACCTGCTTGTCTACTTCTATGCGACGTTAAGTTATTAGCATAGGTACCTATAATAATTTGAGTACAGTGCAGATACATTTAATCCCGAGTAAGCAGTAGGAACGAAAAAACGTTATGAGGCTCTTTTGGTGGCATGGCGTTGATGACGATGACAATATGCTTAAGAAAAATGATGAAAAATCTAAGTTTGAGCGAACTTGTGCAATAATAATTTTTGTCACACAACACACATAGGTACAAAAAGTGACACTATTTAGGTATGTAGGTATAGTACGTAGTTAGGTAGGTAGATTCGCAACTTCTTTTTCTTACCCACTAAATCATCAAGTCAGTCATGCATGCTCTTTATAGCATCCGCCATCCGTCATCATCATTGTCATTTTAACGACAGTATAATCAGGACTAACGTTCCGAAAGAGTAGAAGAAGAAGACTCTTGAGAAACAACGAGGTTCACTCACTCGTTCATTCATTCATTCATTTTTATTCTTTGCCTTCTTCTTTTTCTTTTTGAAAAGAAAAAAAGCCCTTTAACGGTTTTATTTATCATTTTCTTATAAAATCTCCATTTAAGCATGTTATTGTACTTTATGAAAATGACAACCGGAAAAATTGCAACTTTGTAATAGCAGCAGCAGAACTTTACCGAATATAATGTTGAAAAAATAATTTTTATGTGAACCTTTCCTTAACAGTTATAAAAATGACCTACAACAAGTAAGAAACCAAAAAGGATTGTTTTGTCTATCTCAAAAAGGAAACGGCTTTTTCGTCACAAAAATAGATCTTGTTAAACTTTCAAAACTTACAATATAATATCGCACATAGCTCCCTACTTGCTTTACACCTTTTTAGCAATTCTCTACTCTTTACACATTCTTACTAAAACGATTTAAATTATTCGCGCCAAAAATTACTTCAAATTAATTGCTAAATACGAAATGATTTCATCTTTAAAATTATCTCAAATTAATCAGGTACATCTCAAATAACCAATTTAATTTGTTACCAACTAACAAGCTTTGTTCATAGCTCGTAAAACTTATTTTTTGAATCGTTCTCAAATTTCAAATTGTCTCTTTTACTAAAAAACTTTATTGTCTTAAATACAGGCTTGGCTCAAACTTCTTTTCTTTTATGCCATCCAAAAGTATTATTAACGTTGCGTTTGTGTACTGCAGTATAGATAGATAATAGATATAGATTACTACGCGCCACGATGCATAAAAACAGGGAGGCAGATTAATTTTTGTGTCACGTCAGGTGCATTCAAACTTGATTCCGTTATGTATACTACAAAACTATCAAAAATATAATAATAACAAAAGGAAGAAAACTCAGCAGAGAAGAGGAATCTTTTTTTCGTGTACCAGTTTCGGCTGTGATGTGATATTATTAAAGAAATGCAGAGAACCGGAAAAATCTTTTTCAAACTATTTAAAAAACAGCAACAACAACAATACGAACACTCCTCTTTCTCTTTCTGTTTGAATTGTTTGTTGCTTTACTGCATCATATTGTAGCAGATCGTCGTCGTATTACAAAAACGTAAAATTTTTTGTATGCCAACAATATCACGCATCATCCAAGGCATGTATGCATCCTACTGTTATATTGCGTTAACTTTTTTTCAAGTCTTTTTCAATGTCTGTAAAATGTCTTTTTTCATCCATTTTATATGCCTCTTGTCTATCAAAAGTGGGTACAGAACAGGCCGCTCCTGTGCTTTTATTCCTTTAAATGACTTTAATATGCGCATATAAATAAAAAGACATGGAGCAACCTGGCAGGTGTATCACAACAAGACAGACAAAGAGCCACACAGAAGAAGAAATAGGAAGAGAATTTTTTAGAGCCTTTAGGATTCTTGATGAAAAAAACTGACAAAAAGTTTGCATAAGAAAAACAAACAGAACATTTTTTTAAATTCAAATATGACAAAAAAACAGCGTAGGAAGTTTAACGCGAAACGAAATGTGTGATTTATTTAGCACCTAAATACATACTTAAAGAAATATATATCCGCACTCCACAGTAGCAGTAGCGACTTCCAACTTATCTTTGCAAATAAAGTTTAATTTGTGCGAATGTGTTTGTCACCTTAATAAAATATTAGAAAAAATAAAAACGGAATGTTCTGTTTGCGTTGTACTAGTAAAATGGACGCTAAATTCGGAAGAAAAAAACATGAAATGGGCAGATAAGTTTAAATTAATATTGAATCTCAAAAAACGGTAAAAAGTGCTTGCTTACTTAAATGAGCTTTTTTTTATCTTTCTCTTCCATATTTTTTACGACTCTATTAGTGACTGACTACGGTGGTAGTAGCATTGCATTGCAGAAGACAAGAGAAAATACCAGTTATTTTTCCCGCTTGCTTTCTTCACTGCAAATAAAAATTTGCGAAAGTAAAACATTTATTTTGCAATAAACATTTCTTACAGTAAATTTTACTTAAACTCTTTTTTAATAGCTCCATCATCATCAAATCTGAAATAGTTACTTAAGTTTCAAGTAGGTGGAAAATATTTCACTAGAAGAAAAAACAGAAGAAATCTGAGACGGTATTAAGTAATGTGCCAAGACTATTTTTTTAAAGTAGCCACAGCTCAGCCACCACACCACGGCTACTGTTCTTATGCAAGTCTGCGCTGCGCTTTTCAATTGTCTGCTGATGTGAGATCTTGGCTGGGGCGTCTTCAATTCAAACTCTGAAATGATGTTTTGATAGTACAATGATGAATAATGTGACTTTTTGATGGCTGTGTTTGAGGATAATGAGTTAAGCAATCAATCTACGATCATCCCATGGCATGTTCGCAAGGATGTAAATGGACGGCCAGAAAATGATAATAAAAATCACGTTGAATTTAAAGAAATTAAGCTCAGACTTTTGTTTACAAACTCTTCTTGAGTCGCGTCATCATCATCATCATCGTCATAAGGTCTGCTGGTTTTACTTTGGCAGACACACTGTAAATTACTGAGTGCATGAACCCAACGTAATCTCATCATTATCATCATCGTTTTAATCCTTCCTTGAATAATATTCTGCTATGTACATGTACATATGCGTTCACTTTTGGTAAGCTTGAGTTTATTAAAGTTTAAAACTTGTTAAATTAAAAACACGCCTGACACATCACATAACGTCTTTCACAGTGGCAAAAATGATGAAACTACAAATTTTCGCACCATTTCTATCAACAAAAAACACTCTATCTGCTGATATGATGATGGTACGTAGATGATTATGATGATGATGAGGAAAGTGCTTCTTCTTGTGACGGACAAGGATAATGACAGGAGGGAAAATGAAGGACGGGTCGTTTGGTTTTTTAATGAGAATGGAGGCGTAAGTTGCAGAAATGGAAAAATGTTGTAATAAATTATCTGCTTTTGTTTTTGTCAGCAGCAGTAGCGGAAGAAGTGAACTGGAATGGAATCACAAATAATTGGATTTACAGTTTCAAATGTTTTAATTATTAGCAAGTGAAAAAAAGTAGTTTCTACCACTTTAATTTTCATCTTATGTCTTTTCACGCACCCGCTGATAAATACCAGTCAAAATAATAAAATACAAAATATAATCAGCAAACAGATGACCCGTAGGCGTCATAGTCAACATCATCTCAACATAAAGCTTTAACTTCTTCAATTGAAAATGTTTTAATTCAAATTGTTTAAAAGACTTGAATATTTCCTCACCAATTTTATTTGCAAAATGGATGTCTTTCCTTTTGAAGAAGTGTAGTATGCTTATCAGATTGCTTTTAATCCTAAAAATCAACACGTTGCATGATTATACGACCACGACTATGTAAACTTGTCTAGCTAAAGATAAGTCGAGTCTACTTATTGCCATGGAAAAAGCACTGCTCACTCATCATAAATTTTTCGACGGTCACTTTTTCTTTCATAAAATGTTTTTAATTTGATGGCGTATTTACAGTTGAGCACAACCGATAAGAAACTAAAGTTGCCCATATATGAAGTAAGGTTTAGGAATGGATGATAGTAAAACGAGTAGGAAGATTGACTACCGTCGTTCATCATGTCATTAGAAAGGACGAGAGAAAATAGGTGGTAGGGTGGGAGCATTTAACAAAGATCGACAGAAATGTACCGAAAACTTAGCAAGCTTCTGCTATACTAATATTATGTGACTGCGTCCATCGGCCACAATACGAAAATATTTCTGCTGCTTCATTTTTGCTTGTGCCTCCACTTCGTTCATTTCATTTGCAATTATCTGATTTTAATTTCTTTCAAAAATTATCAGAAAGATGATGATATTAAAAGCATGATGACTGTTTAGAACTAACGGTTGACAAAAGCATTCAAACCCATAATTAAAAGCTTGCAAATCAAATGAATTAATGTAAAGTGAAGTTTATGCTAAATCATTCTACAAATGAATTTCAATAGAATTGAATTGTGCAACACAAAAAAATCACTTTTTGTAATGCACTGCTTGCAAATCATTTTTTAATATGTAAATGGTTATTACCGCAGTAAACAAAATGCTTTAATGAAAGCATTATCAAATAAAAAGCATTACTAAAGCGCCATTAATTTCTTTCTGTTGATATCTCTTCCTGAAATCAATTAATTCAATGAAATTTAACAATAATGGGCAACCGTTTAGTAAGATTAAAGTAAGACATTTATTAAAACAGAGTTTGTATATTGTTTCTTCCTCTTTATAAATGATTTTTTCTTGCTTTGTTGACAAAGTACTGTTCATAGATTAAAAGTAATGAAATGGAATGCTATACAAGGATATTTATTTTAATACAAGAAGAAAATTATCCCATTTAACAAGTCATCAACATAACGCAACGTTGAAATTGATCGCTAAGTACAGCTAATGGCTGTAATTAGGCGTTAATTTTTATATAAACTTTTAGAATAGACTGAAATAAAAAGAGTATAAAGTTATTTGCTGCGATTGATTCAGTAGCTTTTTTATAATTGCATTCATCCACATCCACATGTCCAATATTTCAGAGGAAGGAAGGAGGAAGCAGTTTAATGACGATGCGATGGTATTACCTTTACCTACTCGTTAATTCCTTTGTCAATTACAATGTAGTAGTAGCCATTCATGGACACGTGAATATAAAATGTCCATAATAAGAGTAGTAGTAATGAGCATCAAAGTAGTAACTGATTATGAAGAGTAATGTGGATTCTTTAATCTTTCACATTTTCCTTACAAATCAACGGCAAACATATTCTATGATTGTTCAGTTGAGTTTATTTCTCCAATCACCTTGTTTTGCGAGTCATTCATTTTCTAAATTGCATACTTGCTTGCGTAATAATCAATCGTAGTAGGTTTTTATAATAGCTTTTGCATACCCTCCTAGGAAATAAAATATTATGGATGAATGGAAACGAGCTGATGATGAATGAATGAATAATGAATCAATGAATGAGCGAACGAGTCAATGAAAGTCATCTTCACAAATCACATAACTGCTTATTTCTGTGGATATGATTTTCTACGCAATGGCAATAACGCATAACAAAATCGAACATGGACTTTGCTTAAACTTGGTAACCGGTAGTCTCAAGGTTAAATGCATTTGCAACTTGTATACAATTTTACGTTTCACGTAATTAATACGCTTTATCATCATATGAGTGATGGGAGTAGATTAACCTTTTGAAAAACATTTGCATTATAACAATCATACAGCATTTAACTAGTTTTTACTGTTGACCGTGGTAGATTATGTAATCAATGGGAACAACTCTAAGTGACCACTAACAGCAGCAAAACAATAATTATCGTTTTAAATAAATTACTTACTTCTATACATTTTAAGAAGTAATTATAATCAGTTCATGTAAGGAGTGACCTTACTGTCGTTATCGTTATCTTTGAGACTTTGAAGAACGAAGGGGAAACGGAAAAAAAGTGAAATGCAAATAATATGCTCTTTGCAAATATAAATTTTATCCAATTAGTAATAAAACACAATTAAAACGTTTATCTTTTTTAATGAAAGTAAAAGGGAACTTTTCACATATCCTTCATTTAAATTTGATAAAAATTTAAATAAATTACGACTAATGGGGCACGGTTCCTGGATTTTGGATGTAATTTTTATTAAACTTCACACCAAACTTCAAGTTTTATCTTAAAACTATGAATTTATGCTGCATAATACATACGCATAAAAAAGTTTTCAATAAAAATTATACCAATTTCCTTGTATAAATATAAATATATAACACATTGTAATTAATTTTAACTTTTACGCCAGCGAATGCTTTTTGTCATCCATACCTGGACAAATGGTTAAACAACTAAGGTACTTAAAAAGGATTTAATGAGTGGAATAAATTCTTACAAAAAATAATTTATACATATTTGTTGGATAATAAACCAGACAAAATCATTGCAGACCACCATTTTATATTTTTCACGAAATTCTCCTAATACCAAACCTTCGTTTAATTTTTATTTTAGTTAACAATGTTTTATGTAAATCTGTATTAGTAGGCGTCATTTCCGGTACTACAAAGTTTTCTATTTAAATTCACATTTCTTTTATTTCAGTATTACAATTTAAAACTCGTAAATCGGCATAAAAATATTCTCCCATGGTTAAAAAACATCGAGGAAACTACAGTGAGTTTCATAATACTTATGATTAGATTTGCATTTTTGTTTTTTTAAATTGTTTCTGAAATAACTCATTTTTGTTGTTGCATCAGATAACTAACTGCATTTATTTGCAACAATTATTATCTTACTCACCAGAGAAATTATAATACATAGTAAATCGTAATAAATCAGAAGGCAATAAATTTATATAGTTCCGCCACCGTGGCAAAGTACTAGCAGTAGACACGAAAGGGTGAAAGAATCTTTTTGATACTATTTCCTGACAAACATTGATACAATAATAATATGCATTCCTTTTTCAGTCATAAACATACTTTTGTGGATAGATGTGTCTCTCTGCTAGAAAAATAATAATGCGTAGTAGATTTTTATTTGTTTGTAAGTAAATATTGCTCATATCAAACAAATAAAGTTAAATCCTGAAGTAAGTTTCGCGATAATCAAAGTCGTCATTAAGGCAATTCAGCGTGACACATTACCTGCTCACTTAGGCAGCGCGGCTTCGTTCGATGTATCATGTATCTGTATCGCACTGCTTTTTATAGTAATTCTACGATTTATCACACTTGAGTTGCTTATGATGTAGTTGTTACTTTTTATACTTTCAGCACCAATTGCTCACAGAATAACATCCTTCCTTTTCTCAGTCCCCAACTTTTAAACCTCTTCGTCCTCCCCATCCGCCAGCGTCATCACCAACAACAAAACGAAATAGAGACGTGGAAGCAACAGCAGCAGACGTGCATAATTTTGGCATTAGGCAGGTAGATAAGAAATAGGTATGCTATTGTACTATGATGATGATGATGATGTAGATGTGCTCACAGCAGAAAAAAAGCAAAACACTTTTGTTAAATTCAACCGTTAGGTTACATAAACACTGAGGAGGTGGAGAAGGAGGAGGTAAACAATAAACTTGTAGATATGTAGATATTATGTTATGTACCATTATGATTATTTATCATCATTTATCACGAACATCATGTATTTTCCTTTCTTTTCTTTAATTTCTTCTCGTCTTTCAGCAGTAACAACGACGATGATGATGATGGAGATTGAAGAATGATGATGATGACGATGACGAGAATGATGAAAAAGGCGTTTCAGTACGTGTCTAAACTGACAATACACAATTTAGATTCTTCTTCTGAGAGTCGAAATTATGTTTGATATAAGCATTATGCAGAAATAACGTTATATGATTAAGATTATTATTTTATTACTATTATTATTATTATGTTTCCTCGATGTCACTCAAAAGTTGTTGAGTGTTTACGTAAAAAAATATTACACGCGGAAATATAGAGCACAACAGGCATCGTAAGATTCCGAATACGGAGACGATTCCTCATTTTCGAGAGAGAGAGAGAGAGAGAGAGAGAGAGAGAGAGAATTTGTAAGCTGTCGCTCCCCTCTGTTTTCCGCTTCTGTTGTTAGTTTGAATAATTGCACAATTTTTTTTCCACAACACAAAATTTTAAAACTTTAAAACACAATAGAGCAATAAAAATAAGTTTACTTAGAAGTTTGCATTTTGCATACTTGAAGACGACTGATGATGAGATGAGAGGGTGCTTAAAATGACATTTTACATCAACGTTAGTTTAAAGTGGAGTGAAAAAGTTGTTCTTCTTCAACATTTATTAACACACTGAAAGATTATCAATGCAAACGTTCACGTGTTTTGCCAATTTTTACATTAGAATGGTTTGACATAATATTTTTTCTTGATTTTCATATAAATCATGTGAACTTGTGAGTAGACAGTAGCATTTCCTTCGTAAGGCAATTTTAGATACTAAAAATTTGTTTATGTCTTTTTAAGTAGTAAGAAAAAAGAAAGTCGGGACAGTTTATTAAAATCACAGTGATAATAATAATGCGAACTAATGTTATAAGTATGTAGCTGCTGATACGTATATCATCATATCATCATCAAAATCATAATAAGCCAATTTGAAATGCCATGCAATATTTCAAAATAAAAAAAAGAAAATGAGCACACAACAACACATAATTCAATAAACGGTGGTGGTGATGATGATATGACGTGAAGAAAAGAATGGGTTCAATAATCTGTTATAAAATTATTTAAAAAGTGGAAAAGATAAGATTTTCAACTAGAAGAAGAAGGTGAAAAGGGCTGTGTGTTGTGCGTATATGTGTAATGGTGACTGACTGACTGTTACTGTTGCAGTTTGAAAGCTAAGCTGTAAGTAGTTTTGAAGGTGCATTGCAATTTAAATTTGCAAAAGCAAAAGAAAAAAGAAAGACCATGACAAGGAACATTTGTACTTTGTCTCCTGATATTTCTGTGTTTATTTTCTGCAAGTAATATTTTAATTTATGCGTATGGATGTTGATGTTGTAGGAGTTTTTGAGTGAGTGATTTGATGATGAAAATAATGACGGGTATGATGAAGATGATGATGATGATGGAGGGCGAACAAATGAAAAGAGTGAATGATGATGACAGTTGAAACGAGCAAGTGTTTGGCTGTTGTTGTTGACTTGCTTTTACATGTGTGTTTATGTTTTTGTATGAAACGGCACAAAAGCGTATAAAATTACACATTTTTAAATGAGCAAAGGTGATAAATAAGTAAGAGAGAGAAAGGGAGGAGGAGGAGACGATATGTAAAGACTCCAAAAGTACAATATAATACACATCATATATGTATGAAATATTAGGAATTATTATGGGATAATCACAAAGATCATTTTTCTCGAATTCCTTTTTTACTATTAAATTTAAAGGCGTGAAAAATTACATTAATAAATAAATAAAGCAGGTTTTTTCACCTATATATATATTTCCATCTTATCTTTATATTTATTGTTTTATTTATTTTATGCAGAAAATTGTTTTAGAAGGAAATTTCAGCTTTTTTTACCTTTTTGAGTGGCGTATTGGCCACCATCACACCACAACCCTATTATCATCACTGCAGCTATAGCTGCTGCTGCTTTTTCCTCAGAGTTGTAAAATAATATTATTTTGGATTGAATGCAATGCGCGTGATTGAGTGAATATTGAAGAATTTAAAAAACAAAGGTTGTCGTGTTTTATTTTCTGTGATATTCAGAAAAGTAACAACAGAAGTAAAGTGCGAATGGAAAGGAGATGAGTCCTCGGGGGCCCCTCGATCGTCTTCAATCTTCAATTTACACACAAAACATGACCAGCAGCAGCGCAGCATCATCATCAAGACTATTATCGCATCGTTTTTAATGAGTAAGTGTTGCAATGAATCCACTACTGATTAAAATCACTGTACGTAGTCGTGATTGTTATTATTTTACGCTATTTTTTGTAATTGAAAAGTGGAATCAATTTCTCAGAGAAGAAGAAATAAGAAAAAGGAGAAAATGTGAGAGAATTGGCGAGGACTTAATAAAGAATTATTAATGCAAATGCCACCATGATGAACCTTTCTTGCAAAGTACCACTTCGACTTTACATGCTCTACCGTAATCCCGAGAGGAATAATGGGGAAATTGATGCGCACGCTTGTTCTGTCAAACGTGTCTATCGTGCCGTGTGTCTCTTGACGGTTCTCAGTGCATTTATTACCGCAGATATTGTCTTTACTTCAACTCAACTAATAAATAAACAGAATTCCTGTTTTTCACTTAAATAATAAAGAAAAAACGGATATAGCACGAACACCAACCGAGTGTGGAACGGCATTACAAGAAGTGCTAATAAGCGTATTTATTACGGTGCTAATCATGCCTGTCATCACGTACTTCTCTTACACACAAGAGCTCATCATCATCTTCATCGTCTCCGCATTATCTAGTTTTAGATACACATGAGAGCAGCAACCACGCATGGTGAAATGGTGGCGGTACTGGCTGGTTGGTGATGGTGATACAAGGATCTAATAATTATAATACTTCAAAGGGAAATCAGTCGAAGAAGTATAAGTTTGCAAGAAAAAACTGACTGTGCAAATTTCATAAAACAACGCAAAAAAGGCTACTGTAGCAAAATAAAAAAGGGATGTTTCGATAATAAACCAGACAAATAATTGAGTGAATCCTCTTTCATCTTTTTACACAACAGCATCATCATCACCATCATTCATAACTTAACTTCTCTTACTTTTACCCTTTAATCATGCCGTGTGGACATGAGACTGAGAAAACATGAGCGTCCCAATAATGAAATACAATGCTAATTAAATAGCAAAATTTATTCGAACATGACGTATTCATTAATTCAACTCGTCAGCTTCAGCTTTAACTGCTTTGTTAAGAATATGTGTGCCGCTGCTGCTGCAAACTACTGCTATTGCTTGAGTGGTGGTGGGGTACTGCTACTGGATTAATGGGAATCATGTCATGTTGTGCTAAATTCCCTCATCTGCTGCACAAAAATAAGTTACGATTTCAAAAGAAACAACTCACTTGAAATTTGAAGTATATTTTCTCACAATTTAAAATAAAAGAAATCGTGCAAAATAGTATTGGTATGGATACCTTTGATAATAATTTATAACCAAAAAAGTTGAGAAAATATTGTCCCTTTTTACATTTTCACAAGAAATAACTAAAATGTATTTTTTCTTTAAAAAAATGCAGCAATGATGAATTAAGATTGCCAAAGGGCAAATAAAATCCATCATGATATGATACTTACAAACAAAAAAAGATATTTTTGTTTGCGCTGCAACAGTGGCGTGATAGTTAAAATGATATTGAATAATCAGAAGGATTTTTTAATTGAAGGATCTTTTATACTGTTTCCCCGAAGTTATGATTTCGTGGGAGAGCAGTTGTCCTGGTCATGATTTACATAAATATATAGTAATTCTCTACAAGGTACATTACATATTATAGATCTAAATATAGATATACATTTATTTGTTCATTCATTTTCATTTTTTATTACGTTGTCGGTTTGTGCAACAACCTTAAGAAGCGTACGTAGACAAAAAAGTGATGAAGTTGCTCTGATGCAACCAAGGCATCATATTTCTAACAATGTAATGCGGTAAGGTAATATCGAGTTCTTTGGATCGTATCATCTTCAAATAATAAATTCAAAATAAAGAAACTAATATGAAATCGTGTGTATCAAATGTATCATCAGAGGAAGATGACAATAAAACATCGACTTTTTGCATTGTAGTATTAGTAAAGGCAAAGGACGAAGGAGACGGGAGGTGGTATTATTATCGCATGCAGAATTTTAAAAAGAAGATGGCTATTATTATTACAATAATATAATATGGCTTGTATAGATAATGTACTTCTAACTAACAGAAAAAGAAGGATTCGAATTTGTTTGTAGCAGCATCAGCAACCACCTTCACCGCCGCCGCAGCAACAGCAACCGCCAAACAACAAGCAAAGTCA
>JAHZNJ010003401.1:0-16747 GCA_027744475.1 Lepidocyrtus cf. sotoi NNG-2020
TCATCATCATCATAATACTCCTCCGCATTCCACACCCTAAGCTTACACGTGAAATCTATCTACACGATGACGACACACTTTCATGATTACAAAAATGTGAAAGAAGCTTTTTCATATCTTCTTGCCCTTCTTCTTTCTATTTCACCCTTACTTTGTGTTTATGATACAAGATTAAAAATAAAACTCGAGTTTGCAGTCAATCCAGTCCAGCGATTCTCTTTCTTATCTTTTAAGAATACATTTCTGCTGAAGTATCTACACAAAGAAACCGTTTATTCATAAATGAGCTCAACATTTTAATAACCAAAACTTTCATTGCATTACTTGCCAATTACTATTTTTTAATATATCACGAAACTAATCCTATTTAATTTTATTGTCCTATTTTGTCACGTACGTTCTCGTAGTTTAATGACATGAAAAAATAACCTTTTCTTATCCTTTCACAAAGTCATATCCTGACTGAATAAGTTTTCTGTTTTGCTTCTCCGAGTGCCTTAGAAAAACAAATGTAGTGTAGGTAAGTTATAATGGTTCTGTTTCGTTTCGTTCAGTATCAATCGTGTCTCTATCATTAATATATAAAACATCTAGCTATTTTTATATTATTATGCATAATATTAATATGTATTTATAAATAAATGTATAAAATCCAGTATATAATGGCACACCCGTAAATTGTTCAAAATAGTATTACTGTAAAAATGTTTTTCTATTCTAACTATTGTAGGTTTTTAACTACTATGAACATTCATGTACAAAAAAACGAGATAAAAAAAATTTCCTGAAATTTTTAAGTTTTTGATTCAACCTTCAAGTAATCTACATTTTGATTTAGACGTCGCAAATTTAAAAAATACGTAATGTTTATGAAATAATAAGTGGATTAAGGAATTCAAATTTGGCACTTTAATTTAGAATTTAGGAAAGTTTCCAGTAAAAAATAATTAAACATACCTAGGAAAGGATAAATTCGTCTAGAAAATCATTTCAATTAATAAAATCTCTTGGAATGGAAATCCTAGTTAATTGAAACTTTAAATTACTAACAAACATAAAGGAATAATTGTATTACTAAACGTTTAAAAAAATTGCTACCGGCCATCGTTGTATGTATATAAAAAATTAAATTGTTCTCTACTTTGAGTATGTAACGTAAGTATGTATGTATATATATTTCTTTGAGAAAAATAATCGTGCGTAGAAAAAAGTAACACTTGTTTCATTCATAGTCTTTTAAATACCAGAGATGCCTTAAAAACCAAAACGGAAGTAGTTTCGGATATTTAATTAATTATTAGTATAATAAAAAATACTGGATGGCGTGGAACAGAAAGGAAGAAGAGAAACTTCTCTTTCTGTTAGGAAAACATGCTTGGGCATAAAATACATTACCTTTAACACAAAACGTCTTGAAGGAATCCATCAGAGTATTTTATGTTTCGCTATAATATCTTTTCACGCAATAATCGTATCTAACTAACCCTATTTAAAGACTTATCGTGCACTAACAATTAAAAACACAAATAAAATTTACACCTACATTTCACTGGCTTACGGTCAAAGGAATTTTACTATTTTTTATGTTATATAATAAAGTCATAAATAAAATAATATTAAAAACGATGCTTTCTTTCTTTCTCTCTGTATTTGTTCCTTTTCGTTTTTTATTCTGTTGTCTACTTTTTCCCCGATTTCCTCGAGAATTTAGAATTACCATTTTTATTTGATTTAGCTTGAGAATGTAGCAAAGCAGCTTCCTGCTGCCTGGCTTGTTGTGCTTTAACACGTTGCCGTTCCTCAATTTTCTGACGGAGTGTGAGAAGCGTGGACGGGGATGCTCCTGTTCCAGTACGCACATGCCTTCCTGTCATTGCCCTAGGGGCACGTTTCCCATTCAAACCGCTCGGAGTATTAGGTCCAACAGCTGAACCACCACCGTCTGAGTCAACTCCTCCTGTCCCTTCATTCACCGAGGCGGGGGATAAGGGAGAGGACTGACTGTGGTAGTTGTTATTTGTGCTGCTGGCTACGGTCGATCTCATCGTCAACGTAGGTGTCTACATAAACAATAACAAAAAAGTACAAAAAGTATATAAATAAAAAAGCAAAGTCAATTGTGTTCTGCTTAGGAAAACACCCTTCAAAATCTTCATTCATTCTTTTTTTTTTAAGTTTCATTCATACAAAGAACCTGGGCCTTTTTAAGATGAATGATTCTGTTAAATTGAGTTCAAGTACAAATTGAGTTTCTTTTTTATTGTATACCTTATCTCCCTGGTTGTTGGGTTGTTGTTGCTGCTGTGGAGAGTTTGAAGTTGACTGAATTGCATACTGGCGAAGAATTTCTTGAGCTTGAAACGATTGCAGAAGCTGAGAATAATATCCCATGTAAACCCACGGCGGATAGGATCCCAAAGCTTTGAGAAGTGCACTTGGATCACCCAGCATGGAAGTGAGTTGTAATTGCATCATTTGTTGTTGGTAAGTCTCTGGATCAATTCCATAGAGTTTTGCAGCGTCAGTCGGTGACAATGGGAAGGGAGACGTAGAATTATTATTCTTCAGCTGCTGCGCTTGTTTTTTCCACTGTTCAATATCAATCCCTTCCATCATCAAAGGTCTCGGAGAAGAAGATTTGGACTTTGGGTATGCTAAATTACATGGCTCATTCCCATCATCTTCCTCATCATCTCTAGCATCTTCATCATCCACATCATCTTCATCAAACTGATCTTCAGAATCTTTAATTAAATTCAAACCTTCCTTCACAACTTTCTCTTTCCTGCTATTGAATGTATACATCATCCCTTTCTCCCTTGCAGCATTCCTGTATAGTAATGATGACGAAGAAGAATTTCTCAAGTCGGTGGGTCCATCATCTAAAACTTCATCGCTGGAAGTAACATGTCCTCCGGAAGATGTGTCATCATCCCCGGAATAATGCCTTCCTCTTGTATCCTTCGTCGTTTTGATTTGAGATACCATTTCTTCTAGTCTTGCTCGTTTTGTTTGAATTTTGTCTCCACCCCTTCTACGAACAACACCACCATTATCCCCACTATTGCTATTGCCAACAACACCACAACCGCCGTTACCACCTTCTTCTCTCTCGGATTTAACCCTGTCAGCCGTCATTTGCTCATCGTCCCACGATGTGAATCTATCCGGTGAAACATTTGTGTGGTTGTATTTAGCACGAATGAGGGAAAGTGGGATGAGGCAAGGGTGTGATTGTTTCCGCAAGTAGGAGGAGGAGGAAGTGGAAGTGGATGAAGGACTCCGCCAGTTGCGGCTGCGGTTGTTGTTGTTGTTGTTGTTGTTGGAAGCTGGGCTTAATGGCTTCGTGCTTGTGACTTCATCTTCTTCTCCCGGAGAATCCCGGTGTAGACCGGAATCCGGCGAAGAGAACGTATTATCATCGTCATCCCCATTCGAACCATGCACTAAACTTAACTCTCTCCAACGGAGATCTGCTTTCCTGCTCCGTCTATGATGATGACGGTGATGATTATGATGATGTGAATTAGGATGATTGTTGAGATGATGATGATGATGTTGTGTTGTTGTTGTTGTTGTTGTTGCGACTAAGTTTGGAATAATTTGATTCGTTGGTTGATTATGATGATGGTGATGATGAGATGAGGGGCTGCTTCTACTGCTGCTGTTGTTAGTCCGCGTGGAGAAATTCACCGGCGAGTCACTCTTGTGAATATTATTACGAGTTTTGGCACTTATGTCAATATTATTATTCGTAGTTATCGTATTATTATTATTAATTATGTTCTCGGAAGATCTGGAGGAAGATGAGAGGGGTCGGACCGGAATGGAGATGGGTGATCCATGGTGGTGATTGATGTTATTATTGTTACTATACGTGTGCTTATTGAGGTTTAATGGAAGGACGGGCTCCGAAGAAGGTTCTACAGGATGACCCGCTTTACTTTTACTTAGATCCATCGGAATCGGCACTCTCTCTTCGTCACCTACACCAACACCTACAACACCACCACCGCCACCACCTGTATTCTCATTACGACAACTAACTGGACCTGTAGTAGCACTGGCACTTAAATGCCGTAAAACCATCATGGCATCTATTACTCCTTCCGATGAAGAAAAAAGATTCTGCCTTACGGCTTGCTTGCTTGCCTCCTTCCTGTGTGTATATAAAACTTAAAACACTTTGACTAAAATGCTTTTCAGTATAAAAACGTTTTAAACGATGGCAAACTTGTTAAAGAGGTAAATGGCCACTTTTTTAGGAACAATTAAACCTGCTGATGAGGCACTATGAGTAATCACTAATCAGTAAAAATACTTGTAGATAAAACATAAATAATGGCATAAAGTATCGTTGTTGTTGTTTCTGTTCATCTGTTGGGGTGTACTGTGACACAAACGACGATGTATATGTTATTGTGATTGATGTTTGACAATGCGACGACGCGATGCGATGGTTAAAAATAAGTGAATATTATACTGGCACTTGTTTGATATTTACGAGATTAATAATTACATAATACGAAGGAAGTTGATGATTTGTCGAGAAGAGAGGAAAAAAATCTTGTCATTAAATTGCAGTCGTCGTAATAAGGGATTCCATCTCTTTTTCTTTGAAGTGATACTGGCTACTGATACGTGTAAGATTAGTCATCAACAACGCGTAAGGAACGGTGGAGCTCCTCTTATTAAGAGAGTATTTCACTTTCTTTGTCTCACTTTTTCCCCTTTGTCCTTTTTGGTGAGTGAAAGCTTTTCTTATTGTGAGAAAATAAAACTGCACATTTTTGTAATAATTTTTGTAACTTGCGCACTTCTTCAGGAGGAATAAAAGTAGACCGCTCACAAAATATCCTGTAAATGAAGAACAAATAAAAAATAAATTATTGCATACTTCGGCAAATCTACGCATTTTTAATATAAACTTTTCATTCAATTGGAATGCAAAATCAAAACTACGCAGTGGAAAGATTTCGTTCAATTTAACACGACAACAAAATGAAAAAGCTTTGCAGGAATGCTACACAGTAACGTTATGAAAAAGCAGCATTTTTATGAAAAATCGGCTTATGAATGCACTTTTTATCACAACAATTTATTGAAAAATGTATTCTTTGTTGTAAATGTTATTGCACTGACAATGGCAACCATTTAAAAATTTACGGTTACGACTTAAAAATAGAGAACGTGGCACACAAAAACAACACCGACAACGTCACTGGTAAAACCATCAATTAATGGTTTGAACCTAAGTTGATCGAGCGAACCAAATTTAAATGCATCATCATCGAAGTAAAATCTTTTTTCCTCTCTACTTGTCCTGTACCTCTCAGCTACCTATCACTCTTCCTACGTCAAATTCGATTGGGGAGGAAATAAAAAATAAAAAAAAGATGCAGCTTATTTTTATTTGATTTGAGATTCAATACCGATTGCAAATGAGGTAGTAGTAGGTTGGCCAAATAGACTAGAAGAAAAAAAATGAAGAATGACGAAGAAGAAGCAGAAGAGATGTACTGCTTGCTGCTACTGCTTGGACGACGACGACGACCACGACGACGTCGAGTTCTTAACGGAATGGGATCGGATGAGCAACTATTAGCTCAAATCAACCTGGGTAGGTGTTTTTCTTTTCGAAGATTTGTAAAGAGCAAGAAGATAAAAGCAGGTAAGAAAATAGCAAAGCTAAAGGTAGTGGTAGTAGTCATGCTGATGGTGAGGGTATTGTTGAAAAGAAAACCTTTTTTACTCTCACAGCAGACCATCATCATCAGAAGCAACATCAGCAGTAATAGAATTTAACAAAACATCTTTGCTCACTTTAGTGTTCGTCAAGTTTTGGTTTGCTAAAGAAGACCCACTGAAAAAACGACCGAACAAGCAGGAGCAACAATGCTGCAGCGCAGCAGCAGAGCGTCAGCAAGCAAAAAGCAGAGTAGGGAAACAATGTAATGGTAATAATAACAACAACAACAATGCAAAAATGTAGTATGTGGAGGGGTTGTTGGTATTTGTCGAGAAAAGAGGTAGTCCTTCCCTTCCTAGTCCTAGCCTTTTTCTTTCTCTTCTCATCTCGTCATTATCTTAAGCTTATACTCTTACTAAGCTTTGCTTGCACCCTTTTCTGTAAAAACGATAGATTGATGATTTGCAGACTCATTTGGTTCCTATAATATTATTCTATTATCATCATCATCTTTGAGTTCTTCCTCATCTTCCTCTCTTCATCCTCATATTCATCAGCATAAAAACGGGAGAGGAAAACAAAGTAAATTACATAGCCTTTTCTGCTGAAAGACAATTATTTCTCTTGTCAATGATGCTTTTAGCCAAACTGTTTTCACAATGTCAATAACCACTACATTTACTTACTTAATAGTATTATTATGCAAGGAAAAACGATACATTGTAGTTACATTTTATTTTTTAGTGTTTCCCTGTTCTTTATTGCAAAAATCTTATTTATTGTACTTTATTTAACCTACGTGAGATAATTTACTCAAACAATTGGTTTTACTAAGTAATTTTTATTTGCTAATTCGTTCAAAATTCTAAATGACAAAAAATCCCTTATAAGTGCTCTTGTTTTACGAATCATTGTAACGTAACAATAATGCAATTATAATAAAACAATGATCATCAAGACAATGACGGCGATGACCACTCCACATACTTCTTTTTTTTAACTTTTGTTGCTGCTGCTGTTACGACATCCATACAGGTTACGAAAAAAGTTTTTTGGTGTGTAAACTCGAAAAAACTAGAGTGGAGTAGGAAGAAGAAGGAGCAGTCGCCGAGCCGCAAGATGAGCAGCAACAGCAGCAGAAGAGCAGCGTTACTTTACGAACAAACTTTTACACGTGGTATTCCTCTTTTTCTTTTCTTCACCATCCATAAAACTTGCATAGATACATTCTCAATCTCACTCACTCGCATTGCGTGAGTGAGCAAGAGCATCTTTTTACTCAGTTACACACATATTTATACATGTGTAAATAAATATACGCACATGACATGATGATGATGATGATGATATAAAAACGCAGTTGTTTTATCTAATTTTTTCTCTCAAGAAAAAAATATCACATTTATATCAAGTCTAGTCAAGTCAAGCCTTTACTCTACGTGTGTTCCACTATTAGATAGAAAGAGCAAGAGCAGCTCAACTCCGAGCAGCATTCTTTTACCTGGCTCCTTTTTCTTCTTCTGAACTTCTTTCTTGGACTGTTTCTTTTCTGAACTTAAGTATCAAAATTTTGTGTTTTATTTTATTCTGAGCAAAAAAAACGACTCATTGCATTTCTTTCTCGTTGCTTAAGCAAAGCGTCATATATCTTTCATTTTTTCTATTTTACTTACAACAGCTTTACATTATAGAGACAGAAGAGATATATATATTTTTTTCTTATACTAATAAGTAATCTTTCGTTGCTGACTGACTCTTTTGACTAAATTTTTTTTCCATGCCATCAGCTATAATAATATTATTATTATGGTTATACTACTACTACTACTAAAATGTAATGTTATATATTACGCAAAAGCACACAAAAAAGTAGCACAGACCAGTTTTTTTCTCTTTTATTTCTCGTCTCTTCTTCTTCTCTGAACTATCTTCCACTTCCATTACATTATCATCACCAACATCACATCACCACCACCACCACCACCGCTCTATAACAAAACTACGCCACCACCATCACCGTGGCACTGCGCTGTCAAAAAATTTCTCTGCGGATGAAATAAAATGGCAGGGATTTTTCTTGTGGCAGATGTGATGTGATGTGTTATAAATATCAATTCTTTTGCAGTATTTCTCTGTTTTTACGTAAAAGATATAAACATATAGAAATATTTTTATTTTGTCTATTATTATTTCGCATCTTCTACTTTTTCCTCTGTTTTTACTAATACAGCAGCAGCAGAAGGGTTAGTTTTTACTGAAAAGTAAAGGGTTAAATGTATCATCATCATCAATCGTCATCGTCATTTGCCATCGTCACTAACGCCGCATTTTTCGTTAAGAGTGTTGTGCGTCCATTCTACTTTTGCTGCCGATGCATGATGATGACGAGGACGAGATGGCTACTTTATTCTAGGAAAAGATTCTTTTTTAGTAAAACTCTTTTCTAATAATATGAGTGATGACGACGATGATGATGATAATGTAGAAAGATGCTTATAAAAATGCTGCTGCTGCCTGCCTACCTTTTGCTATAATCGTTTTCGGGAATACAACATATAGGCATCATCATCATCAGCATCTGAAAAAGCGACTGCAAAAAAGTTGTTCTTTAGGAAAATCCTTCTTGTAGTTCTGTTCTGTAGAGCAACAGCAGCAACGATAGATAGCTTAACCATAAGAATAGCTTTGCAATGGGATGATACTTTTTCGTTTTAGATGGAAACTTTTATTAGAATTAGAATGTTGATATTGCAGCGTACTATTTTACCCTTTGGCCAAAAGGTGCACTCATCTTATTCTCATCATCCCTAAAATAATACATTGTTTTGGAGAAAAGTTGCAGGGATGGTTGTGATGTTTTATACATTTTTATTATTATTACATAGCTCGCTGCCCTCTGCTCTATTTCAAAATCCTCTTCCTCCTTCCTTTCCTTTTATTTGTAGTCATTGTCTGAATTATTATTACTACTATGTAGCAATTACTTGAAAGGTCAGATTTTATTTGTTTACTCGAATTGGAGTTTAGAAATCTAATTTTGTGCAAGAGCTTGTTTATTGTTTACTCGTTTTTTTGATGATTTCGCTAATGTTTATAAAAACATACTTAAAACTTGAAATGTTTTAGTTTTTATACATATCCAGATAAAACGTGTATGCTTATTAATTATTGATGAGCAATGTGCAGCAGAAACAGTTTTTATGAGACTTCTTCTATCTGTAGTTGTCCTGTTGTCCATTGTTTTTACAAGAATTGTTGCAAGCTTACAAGTTCTCTCCAATTCTTTCTGGTATCCCATTTAAAATCATGTAACTTCAACGGGGAAGAAGGGACGGCCTCTATCATGTTTTCTTTTAAAGTAAAATGGATGGGATGGATGGAAATCATTGTTTTTGCTAGATGACCAATGTATTTGCCTCTGAAGGACAGACGGACATTAATTCCCTATTTATCGTCTTTTTCTTGCTGGACCGATATTACTGTGCGCGGGGAAATGATACATTTTTCAGGTAGACAATCATAATTATGAGGGATTCTCTTACTTTATCTTTAAGAAACTTCTGAGGCTCGAAAATAAAATAATGATTAAAACAGATAAAACATCAAAATAATACAAAAGCTGAATAGTATGTAGGCAGTTTGTTGGGGAAGAAAGTTGTTCAATTTCATTGCATAGTTACATATCTGCTGCCATCATATTAAATATCGTCGTCGTCACCTCAGATTCTTCATCGGCATCAGCTTCTTTTACTTTTACTTTACTTAAATCTAATGAATGGCATTAGTTTAAACTGTGCAACTAGGTATATGAGTGAGCCATAAGGATCTACAACTCTACAATACATATACAATCTACGTTTTGGATGAAATGGGATGATACATTTTAGGGAAATCGTTTTCAACAATGAAATAAATGAAAATTAAGCAAAGCAATAGTGAACAAAAACCTGTTCTCATGTCACCTGTTTTATCGTTTATATGAATCAGTTTTGTGATTACAAAAAATGATAAACTGCTTGACTTAAATAATATAATAATAGTTTAGTTTATATATGTTTATAATGTATAATGATGATGGTGCGAATGCGAACAATAATAGTTTACTGAAGAAGGTGAAAGGCAGATAAACAAGAACTCAGCAGCAGCAACAGTAACAACGCCGCAGCTATAGTCCATCTTTTGTGTAAGGAAGAGAGGAGGAGAGAAAATTGGTCTGTTAGGAGAAAAAAAGTAGAAAAAAATGAACTAGAATTACTATTTTGCTTAAAAGAGATGACAAAAAAGAGATATTGTTTTATGAGAACGATGTTGCCTCAATTTGCGTTGTTATTGTTGTTGTTGTTCCTGCTGTTGCTGTTGTAAGCTTTTTTATTTATTTTGCTGGTTGTTGATTGGGATTGGGACTGCACCTTAAAACTGTTTTAATTACGGCTATGAAAAGGAAGTAGAAAGAAAAACCCAAAGTAGAGAGTGTGTAAGAGAGAGAGAGAGAAAAAATAAAGAGGTAAGGCCCATGTTGTAAAAAGAATACAGGCTCGGCTTTTTCAAAATCCTTTTCCTCGTCATTTTCTTGCATTTGTGCTTCAATCACTTGAACATTACAAATACAACAACAGCAGAACTAAAAACCCAATAAAAATAAAAAGCTCTTAAAAAAATTCACATAATCCCAAAGCGAGAGACAGAAAATGCCATTTAGTTGGCTGATGGGATGATTATTATAGGAATGAATCAATGAATTAATAGTAAAGTAAAACTAACCACGGAAGAAGGTAAGGAAAGGAAGGCGAAGAAAAGGAAGAAGAAGGAAGAATGCGTTGGACTTTCCTCTTTTCATTATCATTATAAATATAATACAAAAAAATATTTGTTAATGTGAACTTTGGTCCGGTTTGCTCCTTCGTTTCCTATAACATAATATATTACTTCACTACTACTGTACTGACTAAATAATCCCGAGAGTTTTGCTTCCGGTATGGATTAGGGATGACCAAAGAAGATATTTTACATAATGTATCTGTAAACTATCGAATCTCTGCATAGTTAAAAGAAAACCGTTTATCGTTTATACTGTAAACGTTTTTCATGGTATTTGATTAGAAAAGGGAAGTCTGCAGACAAAAAAGTAAGCTCATCTCCTCTGCTTGTCCTTATTGAATTGAATTGAATCGAATCCATTTTTACAGAGAATGCAACAAATATATATTATATTGTATAAACATTGTTCTGTTTGTTACGTATACACAAACCATTACTTATAACATCCTCAAGATATTTTTTAAACGAGAGGAAACAACAGCAAAAACACATGTAGAACCTGCTTGGTTAAATAGTATGCAGTTATTGTTGTTATTGTTACTTAAAAAAGCTTGACACGAGGAAGGGATTTTTTAGAAAGAAGAAAGAGAGAAAGAGAGACGGGAGGGATCGTCCAATTCTTCGGTGGTGGCGATGATGATGGTTTGCATGGAATGCCGAAGGAAGAAGGAAAGCAGTCGTAGAAACTAGTTACGTGTAGTACAAAAACATGTGCATCGGCTATTTCACATCACATCAGTATCACATAAGTCGTCTTCCTTATACGCCTGTTTCCACTTACGCATCTTCTTGCTCTCTGGCTTGATTACTATTTTACATTGTTATTTTTTCCACCAAATATTTCTGCCAAACCAAGAAGATCAAGATGGTAAGTAAAAAGAGGGAGAGCGAGAAATTTAGTCAACAAGAAAGTATAAGAAGAAGAAGAGATGAAAACAAGGTTGTTGTAGAAATTGTGCAAACATTCAAAAGATATTATGCTATCATCATCACCCGCAGCAGCAGCAGTAAAACTTACTACCAACTGGTCCCACTACTTTCTTAAGCTCTATATAAAGATCAAGTAAAAATTGGCGGTGATGTTGGTTGGGAAGTTGGGATGGCTTAGTGAGTGAGTCGGACTACTCACCCGGTATATTTCTTTTTACTTTTTTTCTGTCGTCTTGTTCTTTTCGTAACAATGTTATAATAATAATATGCTATCGATAGAAGAATCGATATTTTGTAATAAGCTATAAGCATATATTTTTTATTATATTCATTATTTTTTGCTTTAAAGTACTAGACTCAGACAGAAACAGAAGAGAAGAAGTCAGGTAAAAAGGAGTAGACAGGTACTGCTGGTTTTTTGCCTATTCTCGCAACAAAGACCGTGTATGGAAGGAAGAAGTTTTTGAAGAAATGCCTATGTCCATTTCCTAAGATTATCATTATTTTAGAGAATGAGAGAGAGAGAGAGAAGAGATGAGCAAAAAAGGATTTGTAATAATAATAGCAAGAATAGTTTAACAAGAAGAAGAAGAAGTAAACTCAAGTCAACTCACAAGATTAGTTTTTTTTCATTCTTTGTGAATTATTTTTCAGAAGATACTGCGTGATACTACTAAGCTAACGCATCTTCTTGTTATTTGAATGATGCTCTTATTCAAGAGAGAGAGAGAGAGGGATGAGCAAGAACAAGAATCATAGTCGGACTTTTAGAACCATGCCATGTGTTTCATTATAAATTGGTGTGGTTTTTTTGGTGGTGGTGGAAGAGAAAGAAGCAGTAGAAAAAGAGGAAAATGCCAAAAGACCATCAGAGATCCTTTCTGATCGTCGTACGTTTTTACACACACACACTCATACTCACACTACCGACTTTTTTTGAGAATGCATGCATATCATCATCATCATCATCATCATTATGATCATCTTATTTTGTCGACGACGACGATATTTTTTTAAGACATTGGAAGAGAAACCTGTTTCTAGCATGACCGCATCTGGCCTGCACACCATAAGTGCATGACCTCTAAGATGTTTGGTAGAAGACACAGGCTCTTCTTTTGCCCAAAAAAACCTACACATTTTTCTTCTCTTTGTATTTTTATCGCGTTTTGCAACGCACTTTTTTATTATTGTCTGTTCTTCTCTCTCTCTCTTTTTTACTGAGTTCCTTTTTCTTCCTCCTTCTTGTCATTATCATTATTATTATTATAAAAATACCTTTTATTTGGTGGTGGAGGTAGTTCAAGTAAAGAGTTGAACTTGTTAGTAAAAGCTCCTCCGTCAACTTTTTACGTTCCATTTGAATTGAAATATGTGCATATTCTCTTTCTTTCTCTCTCTTTCATTTTTCTCTAAAGTTGTTGTTGTTGCTGTTCCTCATGCTGATTCTCTGCTGATGATGATGCTTCTGCTGTCCACCACATCGACTTTCATGAAATGAGATCACATAAATATATGCAAGAATTGTGCGTAGAGATCGTTACACACTTGAATTTCTGCTGTTGTAAGTCGAGTGGAGTGGGTAACTAAGTACAAAACAACTTTTTTTCAGCACAACTTGTTGAATTGATATTCAAATCTATTTCTATAAGCTTCACCAAAAAGACGATTCGTTTTCTTCTGCTGCTGCTGTTGCTGATGATGATGGAATGAATATCCCTAAAGGGGATCTCAAAGTTCAACTTTTCTAGATTTGGCATTTTTCTCGCTTTGAAGGCTACGCATATGCCGTCTTTTTCCTCTTTCCTGAAAGCTATAAGCTTTATCCATTTTTCAAGAATAGCACGTGTTTGATCCAGCAGAAGCAAAAGACGCTCAAGAATAATTTAAGTTTTACCTTTCACTACAGAAATTCCAACCAAAACATACAACCCGTTCTTTTTTTAAACGAACTGAAAATAAACTGCTGTATTAGTACGATAGTCATCATTCATTTATTTTTAATTAATAAAAAGCACCATCAACGAAAATTGCAAAAAAAATCTTGCAGACATTTGCACAAAGCTGTATTAAATTTCAATTGAACCCTTTCTTAATTTCAAGTATTATCTGCCTCCACAAATATCTACGCATATAATAGCATTTGAACATTATTATTTTATTACAAACGCGGAAAAAACATTTCTCCTTCACCCTCTTCAATTCAATCTTTAACCGTTTCTGCTTTAGCTTCTGATTTCGCTATTGTGAGGAAATGTGAACAAGAATAATGAAAAAGTTTGAGTAGAGAAGAGATGATGAAATATTAATTTGGATTTTTACCATATTAAAGATTTGCATGAATACGTAATACATTTGACTGCAGAGAAGCGGAGAAAAAGAAAGGTTAAGCCCAATGAATAAAAAACCTTCTTGCTTAAAAACTGGTATGAAGAATGCGCGAGGATGAGAAAGAAAGAGAGACTATGCGTTTTTATGATAGGGAATTTGTGTGTGTGTGTTGCACTCTCCATGCATCAAAATAAGGTAAGTGGGAACACCTGTACGCATGAATGTGTTCTTGAGTCAGAGACCTGTTCAATAATCTTAAGAAGTAAAATGGTCTTGAATTTTTTAAGGAAGAAGAAAAGAAGACGCATTGCGAAGACGAAAAAGAAGGTATCAAGATTATGTTGTTTTTGATGATGATAAAGGCAAAGAAAAGTTGTCTATGCGAGTTCTTTTTCTGCCCATTTCTCACAAAGTGGTATTCTTGCTCTTTTTCCGTGTAACTGTGTTATCTTCTGGCTGCGAAATGTAAAAAAATGGTAGAAAAGTATGTTCTTTTCCGAAGATGATGATTCAACTAACCCCGTGGAATAGTGGTGGTTGCTGTTGCTGCTGGTGCTACTGACTTGCTTGGACTTACACCACCACCACCACCACTAAGAAAAAGCTTGTAATATCATCATCAACAACAACATCATCGCCAAACTAGTATCAAAGTTGGTTTTTTCGATATGAGTCAGCAGCAGGCAAAACGCAAAGCAACATAACATCAGCCATGAAGCAGACAAAATAATATTTTCCTTAGAAGTAATATAGCAGTAACAACTTGTTTAATTCAAGTTTTAATCATGGTAAATATTTTCGTCTTTTCGTTTTCCTTCTCATTTTAGCTTTATTCGTGTTCTTCGTCACACAGCTGAAATAGCGCATTAGACGGGAGAGAGTTGTGACGACTGCGAGTTCTCTTTGCTTTTGCAATAAAATAAAATGTGAGGGGAAGACGCGATGTGATACAAAAATGCGTTGTTTTGGTTTTGTACATTTTTCTCGTTTTTCCATTGAAAATAAGTTTCTTCAACAGTTGAGGGAAAGAGTCATCCCACCTGTTGTCCTGTTCACGTCACTTGCTTTCTGCTTTCACTGGTCAAGCCGCTTCATTGCTTTCGCTTCAAACTTTGAATCAAAATCGTATTGAGGAAAGAAGCTACTATAATGGGATGGTGGCAAACGAGCACGTGTAAAAGTATTACTCAATAGGTGAAAAACACACGCAATAATGAAATCCCTCCAAATAGTTGCTACGAAAAACAATCCAACAGAAATATTATCTATTATTAAACTCAAACTAAAACGGATCTATGTTTTGTTAATGAGTTGGATTCCTGAGAAGAAGCAGAATAGATAGAAAACAGAATTTCCACGGTTGTGACGCAGAATTTCTATCATCATCGTTATCATCTTCCAATTATAAATAGCCTCATAAAATTATTGCAGATACTTACGCATACATTTCAAAGAAGAAGTATTAGTAAGTAGAAAAAAATGTTAATTTTTTTGGTAATCACTAAAAAGTTTATTCCTTAAACTTATAAACTCATGCAATACAGTTTAAATTAGAGTTTGGGAATAGCTTAATAGTTGTCTACTTTAACAATTCTTCAATAATATATTTCTTATAATTGGATTTTAAAGTACAGTCAAATGAAACTCATTCCATAAATAATAATTTTGTGAGAACCTAAAAGGAAATGAACGAGTAACAAGCAAAGTGAGAGGGAGAGAGTGGAATGACTGCACTGCAGTAGTTTTGTTGATTGCACAGTAATAATAATGATGCCGGTAATTGGTTGAGAACATTTATTATGGAAGCATTAAATTTATTAGGAGTAGTAGCAGCAGCAAAACGAGTGTACAACAACATAAATGATTTTAATTTTCAGAAGGGAAAAGAAATACAGAAAAAACTATGCCAAGCTTAAAAATAAATCTTTCCTTACGAATGTAGATTTCAATTTTTGATTTGATTCTATTATTATGCGATTGTATTCCGTCTTTTGTAATAAGTGACAAGATTGAAATCGTTTTTTACAAATTCACTCACCCTTCTTTAAATTGAACAGAAAGCCTAGTCAAGAATGCACACAAAAACACAGACAGGCAGACACGTATGACCTTATATACTTACATAGGTTATCATTAGGCTACGTCAAGAAGGAAAAAAACAATGATAATTTTGTTGAAATGGAAAAATAATAATTTCAATATAGCTCACTCATGTCAGGCTTGGTTCAATGCTATAAAAAGTAAGTATCATTATCAAAATTACACTACTACTTACTACTTACATACATTAAAAAATATAAGTGGAAGACTGCCGAAGACGAAGTGGAAAAAGAGCTAATAACAATGTGAAATGTTAAAGATTTCATACGAGGATTAGGGATATTAAAAAATGAAGACGACGAAGAAGTGCGGATGGTAACTTTTAATTTTGTTCCCGCATTATCATTTGTTATTTTTAGAAATGTAAGTCTTAAGTTTACGTATATGAGTACGACGACGACAAGGAATTTCAAGCAGCCGGCCACCATAGAATCTTCACCAGATCGGTCCATTTTTTTTTTTGTATTTATAATGCTTATAAAAAACCACCAACATTGTCGTCATTATTACTCATCTTACTGTTTAGATATAAGCAAAAATACTTGATTATTATTACCATTTACCACTTATATTACAGTTTTTTACAATTATTCTGCAGCACACTACTGAAAACAATAAGATTACAGCTTACATGGCATAGCAAAGCAGACCACAAAATAAGCAACATCAGCAGCAGCAGATTTGTGTCTTCTTTTTCAAGCTGAATCTATTTCAAGTCATGAAAAACTGCCCTCGAGTAAAACTGGATTTTTGTTTTTCGAGTGAATACAAAATAGTAGCAAAAAACCAACCACCAAACTTATGCCCGTTTTTAAGTTGACGTGCTGATCACGTCGTGTCATGTTCCCTTCCTTTTCATGTCCCTCGGTAGAATTTATA
>JAHZNJ010003402.1:0-14619 GCA_027744475.1 Lepidocyrtus cf. sotoi NNG-2020
GTTGTTGCGGTTGTTGTTGAGTTGGCTGTTGTGAATTTACTAAAGGAAAACAGCATAAACCCACAATTACAAGGGGTAATATGAAACACTTTGTAAATCTCATGATGATAGCTGTTTTATTTTATTACTAGTTGGAAATAAAATTGTGTTAAAAATTGAACTTGAATTTGAGCTGTATCTTCTAAAAACTCTGAAACTTAAATGTCTTCGAATACGCCGTTGAAGGCTTTTTAAATACCTGCCTGGACTTGACTTCCCCAAAAGGTTTAGTGACCAACAGCGGCTGGCGTTATAAATCGGAGCAATGAACAGGTACTTAAAAAGGTTTAAACTTTGTTATTACTTAAGCAGTTTTTACGTGTATGGACGAACGGTTGCATACCTTTCATCTATAAATAATTTTGTTTAAAGGCTCCACAAACATGGCCAATGACCCATCTATCATTGTAACTGCCAATCAAAGACTTTCACCTTTTTTAAAGACGAGTATAGACTTTGTCAGTTACTACCTGCATAAAACACACCTGCGTAACAGCTTATTTTATTAAACAAAACCTGAAAAAGGGTATACGGCTCTACATTTTGATGACACTTTGGCCTCAAGCCCTGCAAATTCATAGGACTTTGACCTCATTTTTTGGTATTTTTACGGAAAAATAGGCAAATCATAAAATGGGCCTTTTCATTCTTTTATGCGTATTACTTGCACCTGTAAAGCATTAAAAGGCAATTGCATACATCACCCGCTCCAATTTGCCGGTAAAGCACGCTAATAAAACAATCTAAAAATATTTCATGATGGACAGGGCTTAAAACTGTACATTTTCCTATGGTAAGTAGCCCCAAATGGAGAAGAACACGTCATGGAAGAATGATAAAAAGGGTAATTTAAAAAGGGGTTAGGTGAATGAATTAAACATATTTCAGTTGCATTACTCCTGCATGTACATGTGCTACTCATTTATTTATGCAAAAATAACAAGCCCAACAACAAATTCAAATATTTATTCAAAATAAATATGACTTAAATTTTATTATACTAACATTTCTGTTTACTTGAGTAGGTATATACATTATAACGAACTTGCAGCAATTTATATATTGACACTTTTTAGAACAGTTTTTCAATCGAATCTATAACAAACTGGAAGTTGTAATCGGAGGGCATAGACCTGTAATCCCAGTTAACTTTCCCCACCTTCTTACGAAACGCGGCCGGAGAGTTAAAACCATGAATACCGATAAATCGAATGTAAGGTCTCAGAATTAAAAGAAAAGCTAAACATGAAATGATAAAATATCTGAAGGCAAATGAGTAGAATCGGAGTGAGGGTACGATTGAGCTTCCAGTAAACAAGGCCAGTCCTGGGTGATCATCTTGATGGGGTGGCGGTATGGACAGGGTGGGAATGCCCTCAAGGCCAGGTAGCTCTACGACCATTTTTGTAGAGAATCTGAGAAGATGAAGAGATATTTTGATTTTAATTTTGCGTAACAACAATTACAGATTTAATCTTCTACTATTAAGTTGAAAAAAAATGTATTTCATAAACCTTCAAATAGCTCAATTAAATCTAGAAACTGGCAAAGTTTTTCTGTAGTAGGGTCTAAACTTCTTCGCTGGTTATGGTAGACTGGAAGAAACATGGAAGGTATTTGAAAGAAGGTTATGAGCACGTTCCCAACTAGCAGAATAGCTGTCAATCCGACTAAAAAGTAGAGTTCACGGATCGCAATATATCCACCTATATAAGAGCTTAACAGAAATACTTTTTTAAAAACCAAATGCATAGGAAATGATCCAATTTTCTCCCCCTTGATTTCACTTATACTTGGTCTGTATCTTTTCCTATAAAATATTTTGTGTTAAACTTACTAAATCCCTGTAAATTGGGCGACAGAAGCAAGCTGATGTACTTCGGGAACGTTAGCGCAAGTTACATTAAGTAACAGGAAGAGAGCAACGAAAAGCAAACTGAAGAATATTTTACTGGATGATACGTTCATTATACAAATTTCCTTCATTTCACATCCTATTCTAACGAAATTTATCACGACACTGTATAAATTTAAAATTTTGCATTTAACATTAACAGGTTTCTAAAGTTTATCTTGAAATGAGTCGATAGCTTCAATAATTCTCCCTAGTTTTCGAATGACGCCAAATTCTTCCGTTTTTCCGTTCAACTTATCAATTCTACTTTGGGAAAATACTGCTTCCCGTCGTCTTCTCCTTCTACGGTTAGGTGCAAAAAGTCCGTAGAAAATTGGGCTGGTGATGCTGGTAAAGAATAGGTCTATGAATAACAAAACAACTACAATGTAAGAGAGAAATCCCATCCCGTAAAAAACCGCCTCCAGTCCAAACTTGTTATCGATTCCTGTACTGAATAAAAAAGAAAGTTTTTAGCAGAGAATCCTTCCAAGTATTTATAAATCATTCTTTGAACAACTGCCTTAAACCCACCTTATCCCTTCGAAAACTAAATGCGTATCACCAGGATCATATCGATCCATTTTAACTTTCCAACCACAAAAAAATAGATTTATTCGGAAACTTTTAAACTGGGTTAGTAGTAGTAATAATAATGGTACTTTCTGGAAACGGAAGCCATGCCATGACAAAATCACTAATTTAGAAGGATGGTCACTCCAAGATTTCTCTCGCAATTGAATCAACAATGAGCAACCTTGAAAATGTGGAGCTTGCTATATATATTGGGAAGCATTTTCACCAGAAAAGATCATTTTCATGACTGCCTATGGGGAATCTTCTATTATGGAATACCGTTACATTTTTATGCCGTAAAGGATAGATAGATAGATGGATGAGGAAATCTACACGAGATTGAAATAAAAGGATAAAGTGGTGAAATATTATGATGATGATGATATGATTAAGGCTTATAGGTAAGGTTGCATAGGTATGACATGATATTATGTGTGATATAACTCCATTCATAAATCCTGTAATTGAGGTGAATATGAGAGATGTGAAATGAGAGAGAACCCTTTAAATAATTGCTACAGAAAACCGTAACTGATGTTATTCCCTTTGCCAATCCCGCTTTATTTTTCATCTTTCAATTTCATTTTAGTATTATAATATTATAATTCATCGTCATACATAAAATTACTATAAGTCGAGTACAGAGATTTATCGTATCGTCATAATAATAATCAAATAAGATTTGTGTGTGTAGGTAGTACCTTTATAAATAAGTCAAGCTATTTTTAGATAAATGGAGGTCACGAAGATATTTTAGAAACCAACAACAACAACTACAAAATCACTCAGGTTTTTCCTTAATTTAAAAATACGATAATGTATTTACAATCGAATCATATTTTTTTCATAAAATTAAGTAAATTTAAGATGCGCTTTTTTAGATTCTTCATAAAAAATTTCTATAAAATATTAGATTTTAGCTTTTCTTAATCATCTTTCTTCTGTTGTGTTAGCTCATTATACTTGTCGAGGGCGTCGAAAACGGCGGTGGTGATGTCAGCGAGAGTCTCGAAGTTAATCTGGGTTGGAACAAAGCTCCTGGCAGCTTCCTTAACGATGGCGTAGTCTCCGAAACCACACAGCCAAGCCAAAAGACCCAAAATGACTACAGCGATGACGACGAAGACGATCACTCCGGTGACCACAACGACTACTCCTTCAACACCCCATGGCATGAGACCGTACCAACTGTTAGGAACCTAAAAAAATAAACGAAAAATGAAAAAAAACGATTAATTTAAAATTAACTTTAACTGGTTTCACTTTCACAACAGAACTTGTCACAAAACAACTTCTTTTACCAAATATCCTTCAAATCCCGTCTGGATAGAAAATCCAGGATCAGGGAATCCCTGCATTCCTCCGTACTGGGGATAACCTCCAGGTCCTTGTGGTGGCTGTTGGGGTGGCATTCCATATGGCGCCATAGCCGTGTCATATCCTCCACCGTAACCTCCTGCATATCCCGGATTTCCAGGCATTTCCCGTTTTTCTACAGTCGCCCCAGCCACAAGGCTCAGGCATAATGGAACTATAAATAAATACCTACTTGCCATTTCTCTCGCTCTCCCTTTCACTTTCCGTAAATGGAACACAAAACAAGAAAATTTAAACTGAACTCCGAAGTTTTTTTTTTGAAAATTGCTTCAAACAAAATATTTCTTAAAACTTAATTTTTCTAATTTCCAAAGCGATGATACTGAATGAAACAAATTTTCAGATTGAATGAGTGGCAAAGAGGCCTGATCTCAGTTTATATACGTGATACATTTCATATGATCATCTTGAAGAGCTTTTTTCTAAAAATAATTAGTGGCATGTGCTTCCCATACAGCGCACAATGTAAAAGCTAATCAACGCAGCGACACTACAGAACGCAGCAATAGTACAATATTTAGCAAGAATCTAAATTCACCTTCTCTCCTCATATTACTACCCACAATAGCACTGTACATATTCGCACAGGTCCTAAGAGGAATGTGATCTTATCTATGGAGTATCAGCATCATCATCAATATCATCTTCACCTCCATCATCATCTTTGTGATTATTATTATTATGATCATTTATTATCCCCCTTCTTCCTCCGTATTTAGGTTAGTCCCTCCAACAAAAAAGTAATCTGGTCAGTGGGTTGTTAAGTCACTCTCTCAAATATCTACTACTGGGTTACTACTAGCATTACATAATAATACAGGTAAAAGTAGAGCTTCGACCAAAGCAATGTTCAGATCATCATCATGATTGTTTAAATCAGGGCATTTCCAATGCTCACTTTCACACAATAGGAAATGTATCATAATGACATCATATAATAATCATAATGTATAATAATATTCACCTTCTCATAGAAAGGTAACGGGGTTTCACTTCCTTTTTCGTGTAGAGAGCATAATATTCCTAAATTTCTAAAATTCACGTGAGATTCCTTCCTTCATTCCTCTGTTTCCTCCGCTGCTGCTGCATTATCATTATCATTCACTCACAGAAAAACGCGAGCCTTCACATTCAATCTGTAATAAAAGTGGGCCCTTAACTAAGGTTTTTTTTCTTACTGTCTCATTCTCTCTCATTCTCTCTCTCACTCTCTCTCTCTCTTCTCTCTTCATACGAAAATCTGGGGCAAGGGTTAAATTGGAATTTATGGAATGTAAAAGCAGGTGAAAAATAAATCCAGATTTAACAAGTAGTCATGACCTACATTTTCTTATACAAATTATGGTCATTCAAGAAATCTCATCTTCATCTCATCAGGTTCTTCTTCAGGCTTGAGCAGGTAAATTACCAGAGACGTGCGAAAGGAAACTCACAAAGAGACCTGTCTTTCACTCCCTTTCGTTTTCTCCCTTTTTATTTGTTTATTTTTATGTGACCTTAATTCCTCAGTAATAATACCGATGATGATACGATGCGATGATGATTGTATTCAACTCCATTATTACAAAATATAATTAAGTGCCCTATATACACATAAAAATCTAAAAATTACTTTCGAGTGAGTCGCTTTCATTTTCATCGTCCGTCCCAGCCCTAAATCTTAAATACTTTCACTTCTTCAGAACAAAAAGTTTAGAATGAGGTGAGAAAATATAGCTACAGTGAAACTAGATTGAGTCAGCTCGTAATAATGGATACACAAAATACTCTCACCGCGTCATTTCTACAACTTGTACTCGTTTCGTTTCCTCCGAGCCCCCCAACCTTTGAGGCTTTTTCAGGTGAACAATGGTTTATGTTTTGGGAGGAGGCTTATGTAATTTTGAAATGTAAAATGTAACATTAACAAAGCAGACGTTGTAGAATCAATGTCTTTCTGAAGAAGTTTTGTTAAACAAGATTTTAAACAGAAATTTTCAATTTTGTCTAAGCAAGTCTAAACTTCAGAAAATGTTTTGGTGGATGTTTGATTTGGCTTATAATTGACAGTTATTGAAAGCTATGAAATTATTTTGGCAATTTTAATAAAGTATATTGCCTGAAATATATGCAACTATATTTTTTTATTCAATTTAATCTTAACAAGTTTATTTTATGAGGTTTACTTTTCCAATAATAAAACTAATTTTATGAATGAAAGAAATACATTTTCCATCTTCACTGATATTGCTCCCTATTTAATCAGCAGAAGTAATCCTTGACGAAAATAAACAGTTAACTCATTTTGAATGTAATGCAATGGGGTCCGTTCATCCATTTTAAAGGGAAATGTGTCAACTTCATCCTTTTACCCTATATAAACACCCGTTCTCCCATCTTATCCTCAATAACCACACAAATTTCAAAGGTGAAGGACAAGTAAAATTTTGACACTCCATAATATATATAATTATCATTACTTTCTCTCTAGCTTAAAAATAAAAAAGTGCAAAATGCGTGCACCCACTAATAATTACGTAATTAGCACGTTAATATCAGTTTCAATATGGACCCATACCATATCATTTACTACAGGGTTCAATGGGAAAGGGAAAGCTATTTACTCATACCCAACAGCATCATCAACAGCAGCAGGATCCCATTTTTCCTTTGGGAAAGGATCGAAAACGAAATTGCAAGACGCTATTAAACGACCGAATTATGCTGCGGAGTCCAGCCAGTCGCATTACAGTTCACAAAATGGACTAAATGTCAATGAGCAGATCAACACTGGATATCATTCCAGTAATTCTTTGAGTTCTTACAATAACTACAACCCAATATTAAATCAACAAGGGTCAAGCTTTCAACCTACTTCTATAACTAGCCCAAGCAGTGGAAATAATGGTCAAACTGGAGCGCCCACGAATCACTTTGCATCATCGTCAGTGCCATCAAGTAGCCAGTCAACCCCAGAGCAGATGGAATCATCCAATTCAGTTTACTCCGTGGTTGCCCCACCTGACTACTCTGCAAACTCAATTTATGCAATGGATTCACAACAAAGTCCACAAAATAGTATGACATCAACCTATGCCAATTCTCCCGGATATTCTGCATACACTCCCTCCTCTAACAACTATTACGCCCAAACTCCAGTGGAGCAACCACAGCAGCAATACAATCCCGGTGGGGCACTATACCAAGATACCATTTACTCAGCGCCATTAACCAGTAACTCTCTTAATGGAGGGAACGGAATGTACTATGCCAATACCAATAGCAATACCAATCAAGGCAACCAGTACAACTCGCAGTCTTCTGGTGCCCCGTACACGGAGCCTGTGACTTTAGGACAACCTCCCATCGCCAATTCTGGAGCTCCTGCAGGAGGGGAGTATTATGCAACAAGTGGAACTTCTGGTCAATATAATCAGCCAGGCGGTTATCCCGACAATACATACCTAAGCCAACCTGCTGACGGTGCTGGAGGTGGGAACGTTCCTTATTATGCCACCGCAGGAAACGGAGGTAGTGGAAGCCCGTTCGGTCCACAATATATGGATCCGCTTACTGACGCCGTGTATAATTCCCCCGCGAATCCAGTTAACAGTGACTCCACATTAGACCAATACATCGACTCCCTACTACCAATTGCAGAGCCAACGGGGGAATATGAGAATGGCTATGGAGAGGCATCTGATGGAAATGAAGAGGATGGATACATTGTCGAGTATGATGGAGTACCAGAAGACTATCCATTAGGCGCCAACTCCACCGAAACGGAGGAGGCTGATAATGATGAGGAATCCGAAGAAGATGAAAATTCCGACGAAGATCAGAATTTGTCAAGTGACAATTCCTCCGCTGCTGCTGCTGCTGCACCTGCAGCAGACAATCCCTTGAATTTCCTTAACCTTGTTGGTACAGACTTTCAACCTGGACGACTTGTCAATATATTTTTTGGTTTGTTCATTATGCTGTTCATGATAGTCACGCATGGATATACTCTGTGGATTCTCGGAATTGCTTATTTGCCGGGTACAAGGTCGTTAAACTGGTGGGAAGTGGATATGGATAGGCTTGGGGACATTCTTAATAGTGTAATAGATGCATTGGAGTTTTGGGAAGATAAAATCTAGAATTTTTTTATGTATTACTTTTAATGTAAAGAATCTAATTTATTCAAATAAAGCAAAAAAATGAAACGATGATGATGCTCTGAACTTAAACTCGAATACCGTTTTTTCACTTGTCACTTTTTCTTATACATTCATCCCATCCCATTTTTCATTTTGCACCCATATCGCAGTAACAGATTGTATGAAGGTAATATCAGCCTTGCCGTGCATTTTAGCTGTACTGTTATCCGTCAAAAAGCTGCTTCAGCAACCAAAAGTTCAGTTACCATTTAGCGAAAGAAGTGAGCTGTTCTTCTGAATTTTTTAGTGTAGTTAATTTAGACAGCTTAAGATAACTTTTTAACTGCCGAAATTCAGTATTTAGTGAAGAAAGTTTTAGATTTTTATGTAATCTTTTATGAATTATTTTGAACCGTGAAAGAATTAGTTATTGAAAAGTGGAAATAATAATGAAAGGCCTAGTCACCTTCTCGTTTTTCGCAGCGCTTTACTTCTTGCTTATAATAATTTTCTTTGGTAAGATATTAAAAATTTCTAACGTTTAATTTTACTAACTGAAAAATTAATGAGCACACAAAATCATCATTAATAGGTTGTGTAACTCGGGATTGGGGATTACCCTTAATGTTTAAATCTTAAAAGTTTACTAGTACTGGGATTTATTTACCACTAATAATAGACACCATTTCAAATATTTGTGTACAATATCCATTATGTATGCATCATAATGATTTCTTTAAGCATTATGCAATACAAATATAGTACGTAAGTAGATGTAGTTTAATATTTCATAAGTAATTGGCCAAATAAGTATACAAATAAGTAAATAGTAGTAGTATAAGTATTCGTTTTAGAAACGAAAAATTTTGACAATAAATTTTATCTCTTTTTCTCATCCATCAAATAATTTTCCTCCTCTCTGACATGTTAAATTAAGAAGCAGTTTGTCATTTTCCTTTTTTTAGAAGTTGCCGGAGAACCTAGAGGGGTCCAACAACAACAGCAACATGAACAGAGCAGCAGTAATGTAGGGCAACAAAGGACAGGAGAAGGGACAAACGTAAACCTAGATGGGATTACTCCTACCACTACAGCAGACGCAGTAAAAGAAACTACAACTGGGGCAAAACATGAAGATGCAGCAGCACCGTCTAATTTTGGCCACGTTGCCGGTGACGCTGCTGCGGCTAAGAAGAAAAGTAAGGATGATATTTGAATAATTTTTTTCTTCGAGAAAAAAAGTTTCTCTTCTTTTGAAAAATATTTGCCTTTCATCTTTTTGCTTCATTTTCCATTCCATTTCTATCACTCACCTTCCTATGTTAATAAAATGTGATTTTTGGATGCTTCTTCTAAAGATGCTACCGTGCAGCCAGAATCAACAAGAAGCAAACGGAACAATGGCACTAACAGCCCATTGGCTGATCTCTTCCAGATACAAGATCCAAACATGAAGGATGCGCTTGGGATTATTTACGGGACGTACAGGGGGAATGATCAATGCTCCAGGAAAGCTTTTTGTTTGATGGGGAACTACATGAAAGATATGCCTGGAAGAGATCTTATATTCTTGTAAGGAGAAGAATAATGTTACTAAGCATTTAATTCATAATGGAATAACGGCACATAATTCTGCAATGAGGTATTTTAGGTTTTCGTTCTAATTTCACAAATTCTATGTTTTTTTTCTTCCTTGCAGAATGATGGGACAATACATTCCTCCCGAATATAATCTCTACTACGAGATCTTCAAGGTAGCCGTTCTTTACGGACAGAATTGTGATGTTTACGTTTGCGTTCCAAATACAGACGCCCATGCGGATGCCGCGGCTGCCGCAGACCCCCATCATGGTTCTGCGACTCCACCAGAAGCAGCACCTCAAGTCCCGTCGCCGCAAGAACCGAATGCTATTCCCAGATAATATACTCTTAAAATTATTATTTTTTGTAAAGTTTACTCTCGAAGAGATTTATATTATGTAATTACGTAATCGTTCGCAAATCACAGATAATTCAAATCAGCTTTAGATATGCTTATGCTGAAAATCTAGCTTACAATAATGATCCTTCAATTGATTTAAAAGCTTTAATAGGCAAGATTTGTGTAGCAAAAACAAACAAAGTGTTTATTTAATGTAATGTAATATGTAATGATGAATTGGAGTAAAATTTATGAAACATCGTTTTCTAAAATCTGAACCCTCCTGAGATTTTTTCACTTTGTAGCCTTTTATTGTGCAAGAAGCCCACCATCAATTTCTATTTGAGACCAATAATGAAAAGGAAAACTTGAAGCTAAAAATAAACTTTATTTTCCATTCACTTTCTCGGCTCATCCAAGAGCATCATCGTAAAGATAGAAAGATAAAGATAAAATCCACCTTGCATAAAATCATCTTATATGAGATTGTTATGCTCTTGTTCACCTGCACAATTTAAGAAGAAGAAGAATTGAGTTAATGTGCCTCAGCAGCAAGAAAAAATACACTGCCAGGTTCTCATCGAAAAGGGTCTCTCTCATTTGAATTGTCCTAATGGGGAATGGGTGAAGAAATGGGTTACAATTTCAAGCTCATTTGTCAAATGTAGGCTCGATGGCATTACTTCTTCGTAATCACATTGCATTGAACAGTTTCAAGAGAATTTTATAGAAGATAATATAATAAAGAGAATTAACATCATCATCAACATCTTCTTCTTAACCCTCTCCTCCTCTTTCGAAAGATAAAAGAGAGTAAAGAGGAGCACTATAGAACCTATCTTTCCATTTGACACCATTCGTAAAGGTTTAAAGCCTGTGAAAGTACCCCCGCAGCTTGACAGTCCACTTCAACAAGTCTCCGTACTCAGATCAGAAACAAAAATATTTTTTTCGAGTAAGTGTGTGAATTTCTCTGTAAAACTTTTATTATTGGATAAGGTTTTGTTCCTCTTGGGTGGAAAGGAAAAGAGCAGCAGCAAAAATGAGAGTCCTTTTAAAGCATCAGTGTGTTCTGATGGTGTTTGCAATAGTGCTGACCACGTTCGCTCTAAGTGCTTCCGGAGTTCCGGCCAAAGATCATAAGAAAAAGTTGCTGGATAAGTTGCGCAATGCCCTCAACCAAACCGAACTGGAGCAAATGGAGGAGGCCAACAACAGCAATGGAACTGTAGAAGTTTCCGAGGAAAGTGATGGAGGCGTGGAGGGAAATCCAGAGGCAAAAACCACCTCTGCGGAGGAAAACATTGACAAAGCAGAGGAAGCGGAAGCAGTTTCAAACGATGATAAGAAAGGATCCGATGATGAAGGCTCGGACAGTGAGAATAAGGTGGAGGATAGCAATACCGAATTGCAAAAGGGGGATGGTCCAACCTCCTATCTTCGTAAGAATTTAGGTTTCAAACCAATCCATTTTTTAACATATAATATTTTATTGATCACGTAAAATGAAGCTAGTTAGGATTCTTGAGCGTATCTTGAACTAAAAATTACATTTTAGTGAAAATGAAGACCATTCTGAAGAGGCTCTTTGACATGTTTGGATTCCGTCAGAGTAAGAAGAAGGAAGGGCGTCAGGATAGGATGTTGACCGAAGACGAATCTTACAGCTACAATGGATTGGAATATGAATACTTCAAGGATGACATTAAGACCACCGTGGGAGCCGTTCTTGGAGAGAAGGAATGCATCCAAAAGATAATTTGTGGGGCCGGATCATACCTCAGAGAAGTTAACGGCAAACACGTCATCCTCACGTAAGATTTGAAACGCTAATTACACAAAAGCAATTTTACTATTTTGCTATGCAGTTAAACTCATTCATATCCGTAACATAATAATATTATGAACTTTGCAGCATTTTGGATCACGTCACTCCCTCTGCTTGGCTGGACACTATGGAGCTCCTGAAACAATCTGCCGTAACTTCTGGCGAGTGCGAATACAAATGTTTGGAAGACGGAAACTAAAAAGCTGCTCTATTACATACTTGCATTATTATAAAAAATATTATTTTTTATCATGATGATTATTTTACCCATTACATTACAACTTAAGCTCTATTTATGTTTATTTGATTTAAAAAAAGATAATAATTATTGTTATTTCCTTGGTTTGAGTAATCCGCAAAAAGAATAAATTATAATCGACTTTGAGGTGGTAGTTGTGGCATTTTATAATCTCTAATTCCTCTGCTTTGTCTTTTTCTTAATTAACCCCATAAAACCAATTCTACCTCTTTGGTACGTAGTAAAAAAAGGAAAATCAACACAAAGGCAAAATAAATGGAATTTTAGAACATCTTCGCTTTCATCATATCATCATCATTATAGCATCATCATCATACCATCATAAGTAAGTAATTAGAATTAGGTACTCCATTTCCATTCGACTTTTTCTTCTTATATGAAGCTGAATGCCAAGCTCTGTTACAGAGAAAGCGTGCATCCAAATTTATAATAATATGTATCACCATAGGTCGGTGTGTCTTTGTCATCAAAATACGTACATACATACTTACAACCGACCCGATATTTTTGCTTAATTGTCTTAATTTACATTATCAATTCAGCATAATAATGCTTGGCTGGCTAGGCAAACTGACGACGAAAGAGTTTATAGTTTATACCTATACCTATACATGCATTATACTATACCTAATTAAGTTTTTAGAATTCTTTCCACCACATCATCGCAGTCATTCTCATTCACACTCACTCACAAGGAACGAGCGAATCACTAAATATTTTAAGTGGATAAGATGATGAGCAAAGAGAGAGAGAGAGAGATGAGAATGAGAGAAAAGGAGTGAAAGAAGAAACAAAAAACTAGAACTAGATCATCTTGATGATATGATAGTAAAACCTAATGACTTCTACGCATTCTCAGCGCGTTATCATTTATGACGACGACGATTCTTGTCATGTCATGATTTCCATAAACTCCACTAGATTCGATAAACAGTCAGAAGTTTTTCCATCATAATACATGTTCATGTCAATTCCAGATGTTCCAAGACCTACATACTATATAACAATTAACAATAATAAAGAAAAAAAGAACAGGAAAAAATTGCAAGACACACGGTTCGACTCACGGAATGCTTATATGAACGGGAGGTGGGGACCCGTTCACATAAAATATTATGTAATAGCAGTAATAACGTACAACAGTTAGTAAATATAATTTATTGTTGTCAGAGGGCTCATCAATTAAGTAACTCTCGAGTTTAAGAACTTATGTATAACTTTGTACAAAATAACAATTTTCAATAACGTTGTGCGAAACTAATCCGAAAGGTTGTTAAATAAAGAAACGTTTTTATATTTTACAATTAAAGTTTACTGTTGGAAAGTTGATTTTCAGTTAGAGGAGATATGGGATGCTGTACCCGTTTTCATAGGACATGGTGGCCTGGCTACACCTCAGAAGAGATTGATGCAGATAAAGCGTTTAACTTCCAGAGGAGACTAAGCTTAATTAAAAAACTGATAGGAATATTACTGCTTTTAGCATTGATTGGTGGCATAATCTACTTTTTGGTTAGCTATCTCTCTGGAGGAAGTCAAGGTAAATTCACAAAATATTGGTAAAATGAACTTTTCTTAGTCAACTTAACCTTAAATTGAAGCTACAAATTACATATTACATTATGATTTTTTAACTTCAACAGAGAATTGTCCAAAGAATGGAACTGAAACGACGAACCGCACATTTTCAAATTCATCAAAAAATGATTCTCTCGATCCCCACCCAGAATCGCAGGCACTTAACCAAGCAACCATTCTGACACTGCCATCATCACCGTCATCCCCCTCATCATCCTCCTTATCCCGTAAAAATTCAACTGGGGAATCAAAAGATAAACCTCCAACAACAGTTCACAATGATACAGTTCACAATAATATTTCTTCTCCCTCGTTGCCACCAACTCTGCCTCCAGATTCACAGCAAAATTTAATTTTTCCAGAGGAAACTTCACATACTAACATGACTGGTCTAGTCTCCAACTCCAACGAAATCGATGCTGATCTTATTACACGAAACGATACAGTTGTCGTGCATCAAAATGATACAATTGAAGAAATAATTTCTCCGTCAAATTCTTGGTGCTCTTCAGAAAATGTCGTGGAATGCATTGGTCTAACGAAATCGTTCAGGAATATTACCACATTTAAAAATAACAGGTTGGGTTTTATTCATTTATAAAACAATTTGTTGCTCTTGTTAGTTTATATGCCAATTAACGAAATAATAAAATTATCCCGTTTCATGATTTTTCAGTCCTAAAAAGGTTAAACGCCCTGTGGAAGGCTACATTATGGTGAAGGGTCAATCCAATGAAGGGAAATGGAAGTGGCACCCATACTGCCGTGAAGTTTGGTCACTGGACATGGGCTATAAAATATGTACTGGTTTAGGATTCCATCAACTCATTCAGATAACTCACATTAACATTCTGGACTTGGAACGGAGAGTGAAACAATCCAATAAGAATATTTCATTGGTTAGCCACGGCAACACGAATAATACTTCTGTGAATGTGGATAAGCAAAAATGCAAGGCAGGCTTTATTTCATGCGAATAATTTATAGTCACTCATTATATTAGCTGTTGATATAATTACTCTATAA
>JAHZNJ010003403.1:0-12692 GCA_027744475.1 Lepidocyrtus cf. sotoi NNG-2020
CGTTAAATTGACGTAATGCCTACAATATGCAATTCCTGTAAGCACCACAGCTGTACTGACGTTGATTATGTCATATATATTACCGTAGGGGAAAATGATAAGCAAAATGAAATAATATGTGGAAGATAAAAAAAAAGGCCACAACGTCGATGGTTTCTCAATGCAATATGCTATTTTTTGCTCTATTTCCATTCATTTTGATTCTTTTTAGCAGGAAATTTTTTTCTTGAAATAAATTTCAAGTGAAACTACAAATAACAAAATAAAAAAGCTATTAGACTGTAATCACCTGTATTTAACACCACCAGCAGCTCCGCTTCCACTGCTAGGTGAGCCAGTCTGTGCGGACTTGGCTGGACTGGAGATGGAGAGAACGGTGGTACGCCCTTTGTCACTCATTTTGCTTCCTTGTTTTTCAAGATATCTACGTTGTTTCGATATAAACTATAGTATTTCTTTCACAAACACTTACTCCCTGGTTTCTTTTAACTTTAGTTGGGATTAGGATATCAATATCCTATGTTTTTTAATTAAGAGAAAACCTTCTATTATAAAGATAAGGTGAATTACTACAAGGGGATTAACTTTGGTTTAACTTTTAATGTCTCGCATTAACTAAGTTCCTTTATTACTTTGCCCCAGATTGAAATTGTTTAATTTAATCAATTTCTTTCATTCTCTGTTTTCCCAGTTTATTTTGATTTTACAACAAGTTTAAAAGATTCCTACAGAAACTTTTTTGCTCTTCCCTCTGACAAGCAAAACAACACAACAACAAAAGATTGCTTAAAATAACTACAATTGTAAAGTTCCCATTAAAAGTTTTCAACTGGAACTTGGAAGTCAAATGCTATAACCAATTACGCAGTTGAAACTTAGATATAATATATTTTTTTGCTCCTGAGTTGTACGTAACTCAGCAATTATGTATATACTGTATATACAAGAACATGAACTCAAGTTCATTCACAACAAGAAGTAGGTATGTACTCGTTTTTACTTTACTTACTTTTATAATATTTATATTACAATTTTACTTGTTCCAAAACCATTTCGTAACATTTACATTCATTCCACACTACACAACACTCAAACAAAATCCATTAATCAGAAAATGGTTCTTCTTCTTCTCCTTACACACAAATAAGCAGAACAAGCTAGAAAAGAAAATTTTCTCTTGCTTGTCTTGTCGCGCTGAGAATTTTTGCGTGTTTTTGAAAATTAAGTATATTTGCGAAGCTTAGGGTGAAGCATTCACTTTCGTATTGATAGAAGGACAAGAGTTACTTCAAAGCTTCGATGATCCCGAATTTAGATAGAGAAAATTTTTACATTAAAAACACCCTTCAGGCCAAATGGATCATTTCACGCGATCTTTACACAGTCTCGATCTCCAAAAACAATATTTTTGCTAGTCTCTTCTTCTCTTATCCGTCCGAAAACTCAGAAACTCTTTGTCTTTTTGTGGATATTGAGTATTCATTCGCCGTTTCGGCTTCGATTCCTTGCTGTTTTTACGACATCGGAAGGCAGCAGCAGCAGCAGCACCAACATGGAAAGATGTGAATGCGAAAACAACACAAAGACTGAGAATAATTGGGGGAAAGGATTACATACAATGTACGGAGGAGTAAATCCTTATACTAAATTGATATACTCTCGTTTCTCTCTGGTGTCTATTCTTTTGCTGCAAATTAACAATATTCATTTGATAATAGTGATGATAGGAATCACTCGTTTCTTTTGTAACTTAAATAAAGAAATTCTTCCCTTTATTCAGGAGGAGGGGAGGAAGTACCCGCAATATTTCTACTTCACTTGTCGAAGATAATGTCTTCACAATTTCCATCCGTGTTTTCTATCAAAATGACTTTTATATATTTTATGTAAGTAAGCGCTTAGAACAATACTCAATCTTCTGTATCTCCTTTCTGTACACTGCACGGCTATTAATTTTGAAGAACACGGAGGAAGCTACACAGTTTACTCACAAGAAAACAAAAAAGTAAAGTAATACTGAAAATATTATTTTTTCTTACTAAAGTAGTAATAATTGTTCAGAGTTTAATTAACACAACCGTATAAAAACAAGAAAGACAAAATATACATAACCAATAAGAATAATAATTGGCAACTTAAAAATTTCAGCAGACTTTCTTTCCTTTTCTCTTTCTTCTTGCTATGTAGTTTTATTTCAGAGGCCGGGCGACAAGCGCGGACGTACGTACGTACTCTTCCTTCCTAATCGAAACGCACACTGAGACCAAATATAAATTGTGAGAGTCTATTAAAACGGTGGTGCGGCGGTGGTGTTGTTCGTAAATGCACACGACAAGCAGTCTGCTTCATACATAGTAAGTTCCATTTGCCAAGCAGAAACAACGAAGTATAAGCCAGCGCAGCAGCAGCCACCAGCAGCACTAACACAAGTCTATCCTTCTCCTTTCGCCAACCACCAAATGATCATGACATGATCACCAATATCATGAAATTACTCTCTTCGTCTTCTTCTTCACGGACTCATCCTAATAATCACTCTTCTCTGATCTTCAGCAAACGCAATATTATTATTTCTTACGTCGTACAGAATGACTAGTGCATTGGCATATGTCTTTCTTTTTTTTCTTATTTCCTTGATAAAAAGGCTTGTATCTTTGGTTTTATTATTATGATGATGATTCTTTTTTTATATATAGTACGTAATCCGAATAATGTTCGTTCGTGAAAAGTAGTGGATGGCGCTTATTCACAAGAGATTGGAGTCACTCGAGTCTATCAGCAAAACATTTTACAGCAAGGCTATAATGTCTCTATGTGATGTGTGAGCTTGATTTTTTTCTCTTCTTATTCTTTGGTTATACATAAGCAATGAAAGTCACACGTACATGCGATAATAATATGTGTGTGAGGAAAACTCTGAGCGGTGTGTTTTTTTACGACTTTCCAGTTTTAAAAGCTATATGGTTGCATAAGAGACTCTCTCACTCTCTGGCATATTATCCTTTTTTCTTTGTCATCGTCGTCATCGTCACAGTCATATGTAGTAAAAAAGAGTGAAAGGGAACCTTTCTACTTTGTATTATTGCCACATCATAAACATGCTACATATTATTCCAGTTCTCTCATCGACGTATGTGTATTTGTAGTAGTAGTTGTAGTAGTATGCAAAGTCCCTCAGAATGACGATGTCTCTGTTCTTCTTGTTCCGTTTTTTCGATTTTATTCTTTCTTTCCCAAATGCAGCAACCCTCTTTCACTTCATAGCTAAAGTGCAAAAAGTGTTTTGAAATAATTGATGCCTTGTCTGTCTTAGATTTGCTTCGATTTATTTCTGGGATACACGAAGAAGAAGAACAACCATATGCACTTTTTTATGTCTGCGTGCCTGTGTGTCCTTTTCCCAATTTGTTTGCATTTGCTTTGTGAGGGAGTGAGTGAGGGCGAAAAAGAGAGAAAAACGAAGAGCACACTTTGTCGTTTTCTTTTCTCGCTTTTTTTGCTATGGACATAATAGAGTCTGTATAAGCTTCATGTAATTTTATTTATGTAGGGAAACTTAGGGTAAAAACTGTTTAATGTTTTCTTCTTTAATGCTCCTCTCTCTCTCTTTCTTCATTTATCCTCTTGTTTGGAAAAAAACTGCAATTGGTGTTGTAGTAAAGTAAGAGCCATTTCCATGAGTGAGTAAACGGAGGAAACGCATGTGGCATTTAGATATAAAGATAAACTGGTTTTTTCAGCCATTTGATCCCATTTTCAACACAATGTTTGCATTAGCTCATTGCATAATGTGGTGTTGTTGGTAAAATATAATATACTATAGTCTATAACAAGGAGGGCACTTATGTTTCTCTCATATAGACAGTCAGTAGTAATAATATCCATGAACAAAGTCCAGATATGAGAGAGCTGGTTTTTCTGCTGTTTTCACAACTAAAAGGTTGATTTTTTTATATTAAATTTGCTGAGCAGCAGCAATCCAAATGAGTAATGTTGAGGGATGTTTTATAGCGTAGAATGCAAAAATGTTTATCTTTGAGATGTATCAGAGTAAAAGTAGCAGAAAACTAGCACAAACTTAGACAACAACTGATGATGATAAGCAGTGTTAGTGTTAATGCACTAGACTTTACATACAAACAATCGGCAATCCTCCTCCCTCCTTTTGAAATCTCCTGTCTTCTTACTATTTTGCTGCTGGTGTTATGTTAGTGTTATTGCTTTTGTTGCTCTCTTCTGGCTCACTGAAAATTTTTCAGTTGAGACGAAGAATAATAGTTTGGAGTTGGAGTGTTTTGTTTGTGTATATAATTTAAATGAAGAGCTGCTGAGCTGCTGCCTTTGTATTTGCACCAGCAGTAGTAGTAAATTGAGAGCAATAGAAACATATGCTTAATTCTTAACAGAGAAACTTTATTCAACTCTTCAAGTAGGTATTTTATCAAGAGGAACAAACTGTTTTATTACAATTTATTTATACGCATGGGACGACTGACAAAGCTTTAATTTCTCTAGAAATCACACGGAACGTGTCATTGTCAAACTTACGCATGTAAAGTAAAAATAGTTTGTAAAAACGCATTCACTTTCTTTCCGTGTGTGGAAGAGACAATCTTCCATTTCCAACTGCTACACATTCAACATTCGATATAATAATTTGTTCTGGGATTTTCATGTGCACATAGTACATACATCCACCAACACACGCACGCAACAACAGCAGCAAATAAGCAAAAACTAGTGCCGAGAGTGATGATGTTCATGGAATGTGGCAATTGGTAAATATCTTTGACAACAACGCAACAAAGACAAATGAAGAATTTCTCCGTAATATCAATCGCTTCAATCTATTTGCCGGTTCCTGAATTCCACTCACTTCTATTATCTTCTACGGTCGGCTGGAACTTTGGCTGCTTCTAGTTCCCGTCGTGGTGGTGGTCGATGTGTTGTTCTTTTGTTTTCTTCTTTTTCTTTGATACGTACGTATCTACAATAACTTAAGTCTATTTTGCTATAGCAATGAATGTTCACTAAAACTGGTGAATGACGATGGAAGCTAATTTACGATCTGACTGTTGCTTTGCCGTGTATGTGTAGCCGTAGCAGTATTTAGTAGTTTCCTTCTTCTGCCCATCATCTCAAATTGCAGAGAGGAGAGGAGAGAGAAAGAGGCAGCAGCGTCAGAGACAGAGCAGCAGAAAATCTAATGAATTTGATTGTTTGGAAGGGAGAAATGTAAGCGAAATAGAAAAACCAGAGATAAAAGATATTTTTTCTGCCCTTGTTACCACCAAAACAGGAATGCTTGAATCGTAGTAGTATAGTAGTAGGGAAGAGAATACTCTTTTTTATCGTGAGTTGCCGATATGATGATAATAGTAAGCAAAACGCAAAGGGCAACGCAGTGTATATGATTTGCTGGTGTGTTGTTGTTGTTTCGTTTGTTGCTGGTGCTGCAGAGAGAGAGAGAGACGGCCACAACGATCGCGATGCTCAGCTCAGCCATACTACCATGACTGCCAACAATCACAATGAAACTAAAGTTCCTTTTAAGAATTACCTCTGCAGAAATAAGGAATTCCTCCTTTGAGTACGTACAAACGCCAGTGAGCTAGAGTGGGAGAGGAGCCTGACAATGAGAGCTAAGTCTCTCTCTCTCACTACAAACTAACCTAACTTATAAAAAAGGAGAGAGACAAGAAGAAGAATGAGAAAGAACTTAACAAAGCAGTAGAAAAGGGCAATACTAAACAGCAGCATTTAGAGAAGGATTGCATAGATCTAACAAGAAGGAAAATACACCAAAACAGAAAGAGAGACCGACCAGCAGCAGGCAGACACACATGAATCGCATTCACTATTTCACTCACTCAATTTTTGTTCTTTCTTCCATTTTCATCCATTTTCTACTATTACTCCTACAACTACAACACCATTTTGCTGCTGCTACTGCTGCTGTTGCAACAACTTTACTACTATTATAATTCACTCAATATCATTCATCCATCTACTATTCTCTCGTCTTAAAAAAGTTTCATCGTTGGTTGGTAGTGGGGCTTCTTCTTCTCTTTCTCTCTCTTTTAGTCAGTCTTCTGAATAATGTACAGTGTACATATGGTTGCTCTTTTTGACTCTGTGATATAGAGCACAGAGCAGCAGTAGAAGCTCTTCAATGTACATTGTTAGATTTTTTTCTCCCTCGTGTATTAACAAATCAGTAACCAACTCCCTTTCAATTGTTATTCATCATAGGATATATAAGAACACATGTCTACACATACTAACTACGTTTTCTGCAAGTTAAGTTTTTTTTCTATTATTTTTTCACCAAATATTTGAAAAAGAAAAATTACAATAACCATGAGTTGAAATAATAAATTAAGGGCATTCTCATCCTTTCAGAAAAAATTCTAGCGTGTAATGTAACGCTCTTGTGCTAACAGAAACGTTATACAGAAGCATGACAAATGCAAATAGATACAGCTACTCTACTCCAAAAGAATCCCGAAATAAATTACGTAGGTAAAAAATATGACCGAAGGGCAGACAACCTCAAAGATATGTGAGTTATATAATGATGATTACTATTTTTTGTTTGAGATGAGGTCCTCAATTTATTTCGATTAAAGTTTCTTAAATACCACATTCTTTGATAAAGAGCTGGAGTAGATTGAAACTTCAAACAGAAAAGAAAATACTGCGCGCGTAATGAATTATTATGATGATGGCGATGATGATGATCTTGATGGTGCCGTTGTGTTGTTGCGGTTAGTGAAAAATTACGTATTTACGTATGAAAGCGCAGTTCTAAAACTGTGTAGCATGTTATTACTTAAAAAACAGCGATAATAAATAGCACTTAAACATAATTGATATTTTTACGCTAGATTTTTTTTCTCTTTCTCTCTCTTTAACTTTTCTTCAACTCGTACGTATTTATTAACTCTAGCGTAGGAGTAAGAAGGAGTGAGTGAAGTGAACAAAGAGAAAACCACATTTGAACTTTTTTTTTTTATTCTGTGAATGAAAATGGTCACTCGCACTCAAAGCAACACAACATTATTATTACTGCAGCGCAGAAAACAACTTTAAAAAAGTGGAAAGTGATGGGTTTCTCTTTCCTTCCCCATCTTTTACTATTAGTATTAGTACCAACAACAAAACAAAACTCCAAGCAATGCTCTATTATTTACTATTAAATATTATTGCTACAGATATCATGATTTTCTTTCTCTTTCCTTCCATCCGCATCCCTGTCTTCACACTTGTACAAGTACAGCCTTCATCGTAAAATTATATTGTGCGAAAGAAGAGACGAAGGAGAGGAAGTCATAGAAATGAAGGAAAACTACTAAATTTTACGCAGTGGTTGTTATATATTGTAGTTCATACGCATTACAGACATGTCTCTCTCCTTTATATGCTATTTCTCACTATACGCAAAAAACACGATCTTACGCATAGTAGTCAGCTAAAGAGTATTAGTCATGTCGTAGGGCTATCTTTGAGCAATGTAGGTTCACGCGACACATAATCATACATAAATACATAATATCCCAATACCATATTGATACAAAATAGTTAAGTTTTTATGTGTGAAGGGGAAAAAGACGAAAAAAAACTTTTCTCGTCCCGTTTTTTCCCTAATAATAATTCTATGTGTTCTGAATAAAAAATGAGAGTGGTTGCTCTGTGTTGCACTGCATTGCTTCCCATCAAACGTCTGTCTGTAGCTGTAGCAAGTTGTAAAATGCAAGTGGAATTTTTTTCTCTCTCTAAGATTGGTTGATGTACATTAGAGAGAAAATTGTAACAGAGACACCTAAGGCCAGTTGCATTTTTTCATGTTTTTTTCGGGATTTCTCTTACAAAATACTGCTGCAACTGCATACCTAAGTATTTCCAAATGGTAGTGCTTTTTAGTAGAGCTGTAGTGCCGTGGTGATGGCTTAAAAAAGAATTACTCTACAACATCATTCTCATCACTACTTTTACTCTGCTGCTGCAACTGCTGCTATTTTCTTACACAATTTCCTTATTTTTATGTGAGTCCACGTAATACGTAACTATTCATTTTCGTGTGTATGTTGTGTAAAATGAAAGTTAAGGAAACAAACTGGGAAGGTCGAAAGTATGTTGGATAGACATGTTATTTTCTCTTACATTTATCTCACCGCCGCCGCAACTACCACCACCACCATCACTTCTGTACTACTATCACCATCGGTTAAGTCATAAGTTATATTTTTGTAAATATGGGTTGCGAAAATGGAAAGGCTATTCTTGTGTGACTGGACTTGTACATAATATTATTACTGTATGCACGCCTTACTTGCATGATTCTCGTCTCGTAAGATAATATCCTTTAAGAAATAAAAGTAGACAACGAAGCAGCGTTTTTTGTTAGCCATTCCATAAAATTTTATATGCCCCTCTTACTACTAGTGTAACTCAAAATACGAATATTAAATTTACAAAATGAATATTCATATTTTAAAAAGCTTCTTTACAGTTTTCTTGCCAATAACTTAGTCTTTCATACTTAATATTTACCATCTACCTTTTCTTAGCAGCAGCAACAAAAACGGTTGACTACACATAATACAAGAGCTACCCTTATCTGACGATAAATAAAATTTGTTATATTCATTTATGCTATGATGCTATGAATCCTTCAATTCTTTCGACTTATTCTATTGGAAAGAACGCTTCTCGTGTAGTAACTTACTTTACTACATGATATTGGCATTAGTGTAGGTACACATCTCATAGAAGAGGTTTTCAGCAGAAAACGTTTTATGAAGAAATCTACTTTGACACAGATGAACACTGTTTATCATTCAAAAAAGTTTTAGTTTTTTTTAGAAAGAAAAGGTGGTATTGTTTTGATAGCTCAATGATTTGCTTGTAATACAATATCGATAAACAAAATTCGAAGATGAGAAAAGAAAACTATATTTTTTAAATAAAAAAAGGAATGATTCACTTGATTCAGTTTTTATAATGCAAAGCGAATGTATCGTACGTCTAGTCTAGCAAAAATGTGTAAAAAGGTAGTCGATTTTTAGTATACAACACGTTCGTGAGCAACATTTACAAAAAGGTAGGTAGGGTTGGTGTAAGCGAGGTGTAATAAAAACTATTGCAGCATTGAAATGCAGTACTGTGATACCTGCATCACTTTTATAAAAAAATTAGTATTAAGCAAACATTTTGTGTATTCTCATAAATTACTTTTTTGTATACCAACCAAACAGCGGCGATGGAAGTGAAGTGGAAGTAGCAGAGTAATAGTAGAAAGTAGAGAACCAAGATAATCTATAAAAAGTAGGAAGCAGTAGTAGCAAGCAGCAAACCGAGCCGACGTAAAGAAATGAAAGTGTAATGCAGAACTTATTGAATGAAAGAAAGAACCGGACGTGTCAGACCTCATATTTTTCAAAAGCGGAGACCTTCCACTTGACGTAAAGGTAAAATTGTGTAAGAGAGTAAAAGTTGAAAGGGATTGCTAAGGTATTACAAAATCTCCCTCCTCTTGCAAACAATCCAGACAGGGAAAGGGAAAACAGAAAGAAACAAGAACGACTACTACGAAATCAAAAGCATTGCAGCAAACTACGAAACAAATTTTACAGACGATGATGATGACGATGATGCTCTAGAAATAAAAGTAAAAAGAAGTGAGTGAGGGAAAGGGAAAGAGGAAGACGTAAAAGAAAGAGAACGAATTTTGTGTGTGCTGTGCGAGTTAGTAAGCGAGCAAGCAATCCCGTAGATATTATTCTTTACGAAGAAGAAAAAGAAATGAACTAGTAAAAGGGAAATGATTTTTGCCTTTTGTTCTACTGACTTTTTTGTATTTTCTTTTAAAGAATAGTAATTTTTTTGCGAAAGCAATACATCCGATATTCGAACTTGATAGCAAACATTGCGCTGAGAACATTGAACATAAACAAAAATTGAGCTTGTGTAAGTGTGTGTGTGTGTATGTGTGCTTTAGCAGGCAGGGCCAGCAAGAGCTTTTCAAGAAAAATTGAGAAAACAGGAAAACAAACATGGCTTTAGGCTCTGTTTTAGAAGATGGATTACAGTTTGACTTTTTATTTCGGGGAAATTTTCGTTCTTTCTCTTCAGTAATGATGTTTGCCGGTACAATAAGAAAGTTTACCGCTGAAAGAAAAACTCCTCTGCTACTTTTATTCTGTAAACTACACATATTGTGCTTCAAAGTGAAAATGGATTATTCGCATAGCGAGCCGTTTTTGTAAAATTATTCATTAGTACTAATGCCTGATAGTTGTTTTACTCCCTACCTACCTACCTGCTGCTGGAGTTAAAACATAATGGAGGGAAGCAGTATTTGTAGAAATTATGGATTAATTTCCTGATTTGTTTGGAACACGTAAACAATTTTACAATAAGTTTTTGCTTATCTAAGGAATAAGTAATGTAATGCCTTGGACGGGAATACGGCAAACCCCACGACGATATTACTTACGCCTGAGAAGCCCTTCTTCTCATTATCGTGATGGCTCACACAAAAAAAACACTCTCCTCTGGAGTTACAGCTCAAGGTTAATGAGTAGCTCATGCTGAACATTACTAGTAGATTGTTTTGGAGATTAGTTCAATAATAATGCTTTCACAGGCAACTATACGAAGTGCTTTCCGTTGCACTTTTTAATAATAAATTTAATGAATTTCAGGAATATTCTATAACTACGTCTACAAACAATATTTATTTTTTCTCTCTTGAAGGCCATATATTTCTGTAAAGCAGAGAGAAAGAAACATGCACTGCTTGCTTCGACGGCAATAATTAATTTCTCAAAGGCTTTTTATTTAAATTTTCTTCGCGCAGCAGAGAACAAAATTCTTTGACGTGAAAATATTCGAATTTCCTTAAAATAATTTGCAACAAATTTACCACAAACGTATTAGTCCCATTCGGCGTTTTCTCTGTGTCTCTCTCTCACTCATTATTACTACAATGAGAAGTCTGTTTGCACGCAAATGGATCATTATATTATATAGTAGTGCAGTGGAAGAGAAGCAAAGGCTGAGGAATGGGAAATGAATAGACACGAAAGGAAGATGTGTACACATTAAATCAAATGTTTGTCTAAACAGAAGAAAGAGGAAGTGTTTTGTATATTGTTCTACTACTTCTTCTTCTTCTATTTCTTTCTTTCTCTCTCTCTCTTCTCTTCTTGCTCAAAACTCTGCTGTTCTCTATTCTCTTTCTATTACTTTTCTTACTACAGTACTTCCATTCAATTGTTCTCCTATTAAATGTTGCTGGCTCTCTTTTCTAGCGAGAAAAGATCATCTTTCAAGGATTATCAACAGCAGTAAAGAAAAGAAAATCAGAGTTACGGAACGCAACGCAACGAAAGAAAAAGGAGAAGCTCTACTCTACTACATACTAATATATTTTTTTTCACCTTTCTCATCTCGTCTTGTCTATTCAAGAAGAAGCAAAAGATTCTACAAAAGCCAGCAAGCGCTCAGTCAGCAATACTTTTATGACAATGGCCAGAAGCAAAGATTCAAGTTCAATGCATTACAATAGAATTTTTTCTTTCGTTTTACACCAACAATTCAATTGAAACAAGACTACATACATACATAGTAGTAGAAGGAAAAATGTTTTCCATCTTGTAAGAAAAGAACTGCTGATGACTTTTGTACTCTGTTGACAAAAAATGGGAGTAAAAAAACTACGTTGTAAAAAAAGTAGCAGCATCAATGACTTTTTACTTTTTCACAAACTAAAAAAAGCCGGAGCAAAAGCAAACCAGCAGCTGGTTCCATTTTTAGTACGAATTCCATTTTAAGCAGTTGTTTTCTGTAGAAAGAGAGATGCTCTTTAGCAAAGTGTGGCGAGGCGAGAGAGGAGACGAAGACGACGAAGAAAAAGAAGACGAAGCAAAGGGCGTCAAATGAAAAGGAAAAACTCCATTTTTATACTTTTTACATTACTTTTACATTGCAACATTACATGCATCATTATCTTGCCATTTGTTTACATGAAGGACTGCTCTGCTACTATATTGCGAGTGCGACTCTTCTTCTGCCTTCCCAAATGAAAAATCCAGTTCTGTATTATTACTCGGCAATTCCCACTCGCGGCATTTAGCACCAACATGGCAGTTGTGTGCATTGCATCCACAAATGCAAGGCAACAAGACAGAGATCATAAAAACTAAAAGGAGAGGAGAAAAGAATCAAAAGCAAGCAAGAGACAAAAAAGATTAAACTTTAAGGAGAAAAAACGTGCCACCACTAAACTAGCATAATGTACTGTACTTTTTTTTTAGAAAAAAAAGAGAAACAAATGAGAGTAACATTCAAAAAGTTTTTTGCTGGAAGCTGTAGAAAGAAATCTTTGTAACTGCTGCTGCTGCTGCTGTGCAATTTGTTTCACCATTTCAAAAAGTCTTAACTTTTCAAGGATTTTTTTTGGTTTTGTAATTAGCAGAATTGCGAAGATGCTGCTGCACGCTGATCTTAGATTTTAATTATGCCTTTCTTCTTCAACTTCATCACTTGATGTGTCAAAGTTGCGGTGGTGGTGGTGGTGATTTTATGCTAAACTTTTATATTAAACCATGGATGGCTGTTTAAAACACAAAGTTTGCTGGATCTCTCATTAGTTTTTTTTTTCCTAATTATAAAAAAGTCACAATAAG
>JAHZNJ010003404.1:0-10381 GCA_027744475.1 Lepidocyrtus cf. sotoi NNG-2020
GGGCAGGCCATCCAGAAGATATTCCAACTACTCCTCCGGCAGTTACTCCAGTATTTGAAGAAGCTACCACACCCACATCTCCCACAAGCGACTCTGCTAGGAGACTCAGCACTAAAATAGCCGAAGGTCTGATGTCAGGTTTGTTGGCTTGTTTCGCTTTGCTTTTTATGTCTTTTAGTTTAATTTAACCCTTCATGGTTCTATGGAGACGCGGTGATATTACAATTATCGAATTGGCTATTTCATTTCTGTGCTGTTCTTGATAATGAATTTGAATTTGACTACAGTTTTGTTTTGGGAATTTCTTCGTGACAAATGTTGTGCTCTGTTTGGGGTGAGATTTTGAATTCTGTCTACTATTTCGAATCATTCCAATTTATGCTTAAAATGGAATAATATCGTTTATTAATTTTCAATTAGCAATTAGCAATATTTATATATTATTTGCAAATCTCGCAAAGCAAAATTTTAAAAAGTATTAATTAATTCTTAATATAATTAGTTTAGCTCGCGTAGTTTTTGTATGGTTTTATTTTTTGATTTGCCATTTAAAAGCTACAAAACAATATTTATTTTGCTGTACGCGCTTCTTAACGTTGATTAAACTTGTTGTAAAATTAAAAATAGTATTTATTTATTTAAAGCGTTGGTATAACTTTGAGCTTGTTGTAAATTGTTTGTATTGTTAATAAAATTCAGGAGCCGAAGCTGTTTCTAGAGGATTGGTGTACGGTGCTACCAAAACTTCGATTCTATTGGACAAAGGATCAACCTATTTACAATCAAGAATGGATCCAGCTAAGGAGAAACCGGTGATTAAACCTGAATACAAGAAAGGGATGAAGACTGCGAAAACAGTTACTGGAAAAGCTGTTCAAGTCAGTGGGTTTTTAGGTAAATTGACGTCTGAACACACATGATGGGTGATTTGAGAACGTATTTAATTTTAAGTTTTGTTTAACAATGATTTTATTTTGATGAATTTCAGTTACCCAAGTGGGTAATGGTACAATGGCTCTCGGACGTTACTTAGCTCCTCACGTTCAGCGAGCGGGAACCAGGATTTTAGCCAAGACTACAGCAAAGGATGAAGTTGATGCTTCAAAAAAGATGGATCAGGTTTTGGAAGTTACGTCTGGTGCTGTAGTAGGATTTGGAACTTTATATATGGGCTTGGAATCGGCAGCTAGAGTTTTAGGAAGCTCTTTGGCAAATAACACAGTCCAAATCGTTCATCATAGGTAAAAACAATCGGCGTTTACGAATCGTTTTTAGCACAATTACAACGCATATTTAATCATAAATAAAAGAAATAAATTACAGATCTTAAACTAACATTCTTTTTTTAATTGCTTTTAGGTATGGTGATGAAGCTGGTCAGTTCGCACATGATACAGCATCTACTGCTGGCAGTGCTGTAATGACCGCTTGGAATGTCCAGCAGCTCGGACCTAAATCAATGGCGAAGAAAGTTGCTAAAGATACAGGAAAGCAAGTTATAAAAAATTATAACGATAAAAAGCCTCCAGGTGGACCTCCAGATGCGTCTCCGCCAAGTGGATCTGCCCCTGCTGTAAACTGACACTGCCCTATTTTTGCCTAGACTAGAGAAATGAGAGAAGGAAAGTAATCTCGGAACTATAAATGGACTGTTATACAAGCATAAAGCACTAAACTGGGAACAATCAATAAGTTTGTTTTAACTTTTACAGAGCACATTTTATCGAATCTATCTATGGTTTCACAACAAAAACTAAAAATAGGAAAAAAGGTCGGATATTTTATAGTGAAATTAACAGTAGTTTTGTATAGTATTACGATTAGAGGATTAGTTTTTCGCTCTTACCTTCCCTTTGTTCTCTATTTCCATTCACAATCCAATGCACAACCTGATACCTTTTGTTACAAGCTCTACTTATATGTGCAATGGATTATATTTAAAGTAAATTATAAGTAAAGTGGTTAATAAACTTTAGTTTCTGTTTGCTTCGCTGTGCTGTTTGAATTTGATTCGACTTTGGAATAGGCCTTTTAAGACTTGCAGCAGCTAATTATGCGGACTACAGTGCGGTGCCTTTCTAGACTGTACGATAAAGCTAACTGAAGCCCTTTATAGCACAAATAGCACAATGTTTGTTTATTTTGTATTCTGGTTCCTTATATTGGTTATTGTTTTATAGAATGCCTTAGCGACAGTAGTGCTACGTAATGTAATAATGTGATGTGATACCCTATTGCAACAACTATATAATATTATTGCAGAAAAGGAAGAACACTTTACGCTATTATGTGAATTCTGTATATTTACTTTCCATTGCCAGAGCAAACCGTATTACAATAATTATAACAATAATTTAATATAGTATTTCAATATGTTGTTAATAAAATTATAAGAACAGGAGAGCAAATAGAGTTTGCAATAAAAGCTATGAATTTTATAGAAAGTAAAGTTAACTAAAACATGGATGAAGTTTTTGATTTTTGGTTGCATGTAAAATAATTAATCTTAATCTTTGTCTTTCTTTAATATTTCTGCGTGTACATTTATTTCATTGTGATTTTTCAGCAAAAAATTAAGCTTTTATTCTTTCGTTTGATTATTTCTGTCAGCACCCATCCTAATGAAATCAACATCATATTCATCACGACACGACACGACAAAAGCAATATATGTACAATTGAAAAGAAATACGCGTTTGCTGTTTTCCTTTCAATTTAAAGTAGTATTTAGTATTTTTATATGATACGATAAAAGTAGAGAATAAATTAAAATGCAATATAAGCCAAAGTATTAATGCTGTACGTGCATCCTAAAGATATTTTGTGCGCCTTTAATGTGATTGGCGCTGAAGAAAAATAAAACTGAAACTTTTCACGCTTTACTTTTAAATTTCAGCTTTTCCTTTAGGATTTTCCATTTGCATCAATTTTTTTATCATCAACACATCACATACATACATGCATAATAATAAATCGAACTAATTCAACAAAGTGACATGACATTTTTATTCTCTAAAGAATGAAACAGCATTGTTTAATTTTGTTCACATTCTACAGGATGGGATGACATGACAGCGGCGTCATCAGCTCATCAACGTGCGTGACAGATATTTCGCAAGTTTGATCTCCCTTTTTATTTATTCTTCTCTTTTCTTCTAAAACAACGCAAACGCTTTAGTTGTCAGTTTCTTTCTCCTGAAAATAAAATGCCTCTTCTACGAATACAGCTACAGTGAAGAAAAGCAGAAGCGGAACACTTCTTTCTTTAGTATCTCTCTTCCTTCCTTCCAGGGTTGTTTTAGTATATGCATGCTTCTTCTTCTTCTCCTCCTCCTTTTGCTTCTTCTTCCTGCCAACAACCTAACCAACAACTAGCAGCACCGCATTTATCAAAACAGGGAGGATTGATTATGTGAAAGAAGAAAAAGCAATCTACGGGAATTGGGAAGTAGAACGGAAATGACGAAGGAATGTAAATACATATTAAAACTTCCATTTTCCACTTAAAGATTCTCCTTCCTTCTTCCCTCATTTCATTTCATTCTCTCATCGTCCCTTCTCTCTGGATCTTTTAATTCTGTTCTCCCTTGCCATTTCCAACTTTCTCTATTTCTCTCTCTCTCTTCATCTTCTGTTCCACTAAAGCTGGAAATAGTTTTTTTCTTTCTCCAGCACCAGCAGAGCCACTACCACCATCACCACCTTGTTTAGAGTGAAATGAAGTATGAAGTTTGCAAATGAAGCTAAACTGTGAGTCTTCTTCCTTCACTCACAACGTTCAATTCAGAAGTCAGCCATGAAGACTAATTCTTCTACAAGACCATCGAAACTTGAATTAGTCTGGAAAACTCGACCTCTTCATACCTCATCTATCTATAGCTCGGAGCTATAATGAAATGGCAGCAGTGTGCTGGTGGTCCTGGTGGAGTGGATGGAGAAAGTAAAGAGCTTTAATGGAAGCCAGTTCATCCTCATTCTCATAATCGTCGTCGTTACTGTACTGGAAATAGTCTAGATTCCAAATCCTTAAACGAAAATTTACCGTTGTCGACCAAACTTCTTCAGTATCCAGATCTTAACGTAGCAGAACAGAATATTCTCGAACGGCTAAAGAATGGCTCCAAGAAATAATATTTTATCCTAATGCTATGCAGTTCCTAAATTTTCATGCATACTATAATAAGACTAAAATTGCTATAATAGTGGATATTACTATACCCTAATACATCCTACTAATGCATCTATAATAGCTTGCTTTTGCTCTGGTTGCATAGGTCTGTGTGCCGTGCGTGTGCATGCTGCCTGCCCATCATCGAACTAACAAAACATTTTTGCAAAGTTCGTCATCTTTTCATAACATTTTTTGTCAGCACTTTTAGCTGTTTGGCTGAATTTGTATTGTTGTACATGCATATAATAAAGGTAGGTAATAAATATAAACGAATATTCATGTCAAAATGCCAACGAGAGATCTTTTCACTATTACTGGGGTGAGTTGCGCAATAACGACTCAAACATATGAAAACAAAAGCGTAATTATTCAGCTTGATAAATCCAAAATCAGTCGTTAATGAAATAAGAAATATGAATCGTCTTTATATTTAAAACTTAATGGAAGGTTTAGCCGTGTAATTGAAACGAATATGCAACCAGTCAAACCAAAATTTTGTTTAACATATCATAAAATAGAAAAAATGGAGTATAATTTGAGTATTTGATTGAATGTGACTTCATATTATGTTTTGTTATAACAAAAATCTTCTATTATAATAATATTATGTTTTATTTACTTTTTTGCTAACGCTGCTGTGTCTTCTGCTGAAGAGTTGCTTCTATCTGAGAAAGAAAATGCGGCAAAGCAAGCCAAAAGTATTTATTTACCTAAGATAAAAGTCAACAAATGAATTGCTTTTCACATAAGTGGAGTGGAGATTGGCAAAGCTTTTCTCATGATGATGGTTTTAGCACCAACGTCGCTTAGTCCTCTTATCAAGATCCTTTCACCACCAATCCATGCCATCACCATCTGAAGTGGGAAATGGTTTTATTGTTTTGGGGAAGGAAAAACTAGAAAAGCACATTTCCAGGTTGACTTCCACTTGTTTCTCCTTTTCCCCCACGTACAATTCTTAATTAATTTGCAATTTTTATTGGGGCGATATAGTAATATGGTAAACTGATCATTCTTTTATATTATTATGTTATGTATTTACAGTTCCTGAAACTTACTGTTTATTAAATATCTATATTATGATGTGGTGGCGAAATAATAATAAAGAGAAGAAAATGTGGAGTGGAGGACGAAACAAGGATCCACCACCACCACAACAAACAAAAAACCAGTTTTACGTTAGTTCTATAGTACTTATCGTTAGTTTCTTCCATAATATAGCATTGATCATCCTCCTTCATCACCATCATTACAAGTATCACCACTACCGCCACCAAAGATGCTTTATCATTTCTAGACAAACAAAAAACAACGTCCAAAAAAGCTCCAAAAATGCATTTTTTCGGGAAGCTGAAATAAGTGGCAAATATTTTCCTCCAATAGTTTCAATCGGCTATGCTCGTGATCGTTGTTGAAAGAAACATAAAAATTTACACACACATATTATACAGTTCTGGCTCTGACTCTGGGCTAATGTCAGTCTGGCTGGTTTCCCGTCTCCCTTGATCATCATCATTATACTCACTCATTAGGCATGACTATAAAGCAATAGCGAAAAGGGAAAAGATGATTGTGAAATATTCCTTCCTTTTAAACTCTCTCCTCGCCGTTCGTGCTTTCGCTTCGTCCGTTAAATGAGAGGAACTGATATCATCACATCAGACAATCCAAGAACCCTTTCTCTTCTATGCCATCAGCAGCAGCAGCAAAAACACCACTTTACTATACAGAAAGGAAGCCGGTGGTGGTGGTGGTGGCGGTGGTATAGCAAAAGCTCTAGCTCGTCTGGATCTGAATGCCTAAGGTACATTGTACTTTAATGACTTTCTCTTTTTCCTTTTACTTTAGCTTACCCAGACAGACCCTACAGTTTGGAACTTCCTCTTTCCATAGTAGACGGAGCGAAGCCAGTTCACTCACACTACTTTCACTACATCCTATGGCTATGTTGATGTTGTTGTTGTTGATGATGATGATGATGGTGGTGGTGGAGCTACATCTACTCCGCACAAAATCCCTCCCCTACATATGTAGCAATTCCGTTGATTACTTTCTGTTGCTTGCTTTTAGTTTCTAACAACTTTACCCTATTTTAGTCTCTGTCTCTCTCTCTATGCCTTTTTTCTCTAGCTCTTACTAGTTTACCATAAGACCTACAAAGCCTACAACTATTCACACAAGTGTACAACACTATCATAGCAAGCAAAGCTGGAGCATGACATGAAAAATAGGAAGGCAAAGTAGTAAGTAAAGACTTTCACCATTTTAACATTTTGTTGGCTGATATGTCCCGGAGCATATATTTTTGCCTACTCTAAAAACTGAAAAGGGGCTGCTGCTGTTGACTAGGATTGGGATCTTCTGTTGGGATACAGAGAAGGTTACACAACTTCTTTCTCTTTTCTTCGTGCTTTCTTTCTTTCTCTCTTTTGCTTTTCTAGCTTTCACCAAATATTTCAGTCGGATGTTGGATGTGTTATGCAGAGTAACTCTCTTCCCCTCTTCTCCAAAAGAGAATGAGAGAGTAGTGTGTTGAGTGTGAGAGTGTGTTGATAGCTTAGACATGTTTGAGCAGGGATTCATTTTCCACTGAAAAATTTTCTTCTTGATGATGAGACACATCCCATGTTCCATGTACTCTTTTTTTCTCTTCCTTTCTTTCTTTCTCTAAAATATGGAATATGACACGTAGCACACACCTTTAAATACATTCCTCTCATCTCTGCTGTTACTGCTGCTGATCCTGCTGCTGCTGCCTTTTGGAACTTTCCCCATTGTTTTCTTCCTTTTAAAGTAAAAAATACTACAAAATTTAATACATACCTCCTTCCTACAACATTTCCATCTCTCTTCTTTCCCACTTCCTCCTCCTCTTCTTCCTCCGTCTCGTTCCCATCTACATACTACATTACTCTTAGATTTCTTTTTTCTGAAAACTTGAAAAAAGTGTGGAGGATGAGTAGACAAGAAAAAAGGAAGAAAAAGAAGGATTCTTCCATTAATCCTTCGACGAGTAGAACTTTTGTGCTGATGTGTTTATGGAGATGGAGCTGTTTTAACTAGAGTCATTAGCAATCTGAAGAAAAACATGTAAAATGGGGATCTAATTCTTTTTTTAACTTTCTACAAATCGAAGTTCAGTGAAAGTGAAATAACAGCTTATCAAGTGATACAATGAAAATTAATCGTTTTCTTATTATTAACGCCGCCACGTTTCCGTTTATTATCACAACTTCCTTATAAATGGTAATAACCCCACTACACAAATATGTCCGTAATTACTGCTTTGCAAAGTGAACAAATGTTTGCTGTTGAAACTGCTGTTGTTGTTCCATCGCTTATTTGTAATACTACGAAGGTAGCACCGCGCACCGTACGTATTCTCCTTTTACAATGGCATTAACAGCAACAAATGATAATACTGAAACAATGATAATAACATATAGTTCTTCTTCTGACGCAATAATAGTAAGCAAAATGCTTTGTGGTGAAGCCAATAAAACTTTTATTGGAAGACAAAGTTGAGGATAGAAAACAAGTTTAAAATAAAAAGATCAGGAGCACAAAACACAGTTAACAAAATCAAAAATCAAATCACTGTCTTGGAAATATGTAAAAAGTTTAAGCCGGGCTCATCAATGATTGTCACCGTTCGTAAAATTACTTCCAGGAAGAAGAAAGGGAAAGTAAGGGAGAGTAAGGAGGCTGATAATAACGTAATGGGAAAAATGAAGAAAAAGATATCTTCCAAGCAAGTCAACAAGTTACTGTGGGTTATTACTGTAGGATTGTATTTATGTTTAAGGTAAAGTTACTTTTAAACTGTTCAAATAAATTCAAACTAACTCATGTGATTCTGTGTACTTTATGTAAGAAAGTATTGTATGGTTTCAAATTTTACAGGGTTGTAGGAGGGATTCCGTCTGGTTCAGATAAGTTGGAGAATGTCACTCAAACCATTGCGCATCTTCTTCAAGGATATGACATTCGACTTCGGCCAAATTTCGGAGGTATGCAAAAAAATAGAAAGGATTTTTTTTAAAATTTAAAGTGTAAATTTGCGATAAACTCCAAACAACATAATTTCATAGGTGACCCACTTTATGTTGGAATGGACCTGACAATTGCCAGCTTTGACCATATCTCCGAAGTAAACATGGTACGTTACGTGAACTTAGCTTAACAATTAAGTTACGAAGAAATTTCATCAAAATTTCAAGTTTTCAGCTTGAAACATTTAAAATTTTAGAAACTGCACTAAATGCAGTGCATCCGCATAGTTCGCGTATTTTTTTTAAATCAATAAATTCTCAGCATCCTTTATTGAAAAAATAAGAAAGTAAAATAATCCTTTGCTAAACATATGAAGGAATAGATACGAAATGGAGCATAGTATAAAACAGTTTACAACTTTTAAAATGCTCAAATGCCCTTTGTACTTTTTTGTATCGAGTCTTTTTCCCCTTTGTTGTTGAATTATTTTCTTCAAAGGATTGTTTCCTTCTTGACTTTTCAATCTCTATTCAATTGCGCTCAGAGAAATAATGCAATGCCATGTACAACAAAAGAGTAATGATACTCCCATCCGGTTCTTTCTTTTGTACTTTCTTTTATATGCTGTTATCTATTGTAGGACTACACAATAACAATGTATCTGAATCAATACTGGAAAGATGAAAGGCTGGCATTCAGCTCCGACGACGAGGTTCTTACACTATCTGGAGATTTTGCTGAAAAGATTTGGGTTCCGGATACTTTTTTCGCCAATGATAAAAACAGGTTTAGAAAGCTTCCTTTTGATTTTTTATTTCTTTTTATTCCTTTCAAATTGAACGAGTTGCTGTTTAATTAATTACTGGCTATCGATTTGCTTAAGCAACAATTACTTTCCTTTCCCTACTTTTAAGTTGCCTCCTTCCAGATCAATTCAACTGACATTTTGACATGTTTCATTTATTTAGGTTCTTATTTGTCTTGTGTGTGTTTGTTAGCTTTCTTCATGATGTCACGGAAAAGAATAAAATGGTGAGGTTGTACGGTGATGGAAGCGTCACGTATGGGATGAGGTTCACCACTACACTGGCTTGTATGATGGACCTTCATTATTATCCTTTAGATAGCCAAAATTGTACGGTGGAAATTGAAAGCTGTGAGTACTAATTTTTGGAGAGATATTTTTTATTGATTTATTTGCTAAGTAAATTACTGAATTTGTATTTACTTTAAAAATTTGATTTTTAGGCTAAGCGAAACAGTGAATTTGTAAATCCCTACATTTAAATAATAAAATGTAGGTTAATTACTCACATACATTATTTACTTATTTTTCAGGCATAACCACGGTCTTAACAATGACCACAATAAGCACTGGTGTTCGCTCTTCATTGCCACGAATCTCTTACGTAAAGGCGATCGACATATATTTGGTCATGTGCTTTGTCTTCGTATTCGCTGCATTGTTGGAGTACGCCGCAGTAAACTATACATACTGGGGTGCGAGGGCAAAGAAGAAAATTAAGCAGAAATTGAAGTCTGACACTCTGACGAAAAGACAGGAGCAATGTTTTGGAAATGAAGAAATCATCGAGCTTCAGGTAGGTAGCTCTCGATGACATGCCATATATAGTCAAAGAAATTAATCTACTTTGTAACAATACTGTTTACCATATTATTTCTCTAGGAGCTGCAATTGTCGCCTATCCCATCCATCCGAAAAAGGACGTTTGGTTCGCAGAGTGAGCCCTCAATGGGTGGTCAATCCCCTCGCTTCCCCCCAAGTTTTAGAATTCACAGGCCCCATCACGGCCTCGGCTCATCGTACGGGATGGGGGCGAGTGGGAGTTTACGGTCGAGACGCTCCCGCTCCAACAGACAACGGGATCAACTTCAGCCGCAGCCTCCAAAAGTACTTCAAACAATAAGGAGGGGTGCTAACTTTTTCAAAGCCTCCCTTCCCCGAATTCGAGATGTTAATGTGATCGATAAATACTCTCGTGTCATTTTCCCCGTATGTTTCATCCTCTTCAATGCTTTCTACTGGTCATTCTACTTCTTGTGAGAATCGCCATCTGCCTATTACTACTAAAAAGTATAGGCAGATGGGTAAAAAAATCGCGTATTTCTTCCAAAAGAATTAACTCAACCTTTAAACTTACTCAAATCATTCCATTAAAAAAACAAATAATGCAACGAAGGAGGTGATTATGAACT
>JAHZNJ010003405.1:0-18011 GCA_027744475.1 Lepidocyrtus cf. sotoi NNG-2020
GAAAAAGCAACAATAAATGAATTTTAAAATCCGTTTTTATTTTATATTTACATGGTACACATGGCAATGCAGCTCTGTAGAAAAATACAATTTGAATTCTTTCAAACGGAGATAATTTTAGTGCAATGCAGCCGCGTAGCCTCGCAAGCTCATTGATTCCTTATATCTACTGTAATATCTATTAAGCTTGTTAGTTTTATGAAGTTATAATATTCATTCGGTAAGTCTACTTTCTTTACAGTATTAAGAATTAACCTGCATGGAATATTTTATTGCATTAACCTGGGTGTCCTTCTGCTATTTTCAGTTTTTTCTATCTATTATCTTTTTTAATAACCAATGGCCTACTTCTTCCTCTCATAGATCTACGCAATGGCGTGCTTACAAGCTCAAATGCAATAGGTATACCAATTACTAATATCATAAAAAAACGTTGCGGCGGAGCTTGGTCATCGTCATCATCATCGTAATAACTACCACGACAATGCCATTCAACTCATGCACTTTATTTATACCACTTACTTATTTTTATTGTTTACAATTTTCATTTAATTTTATGTCTGCTACTAACATGTTGCATTGCATTAGATTAAGCACTCCTCTATATACTACGAGTGAGCTTAGTAATAGTTAGTTTTATTTAATAAACCATAACAATTGACCACACAAAGACTGACATGATGTAAGAAAAAACATAATATGACGATACTCTAATAATAATAAAACCCCTTTGTTACTCAATGGTTCTGAAATCATCTAGGTTAAGCATGAAAATGGGTTTCTTTAGGATGATGATGAGTAACAAATGATTAGAATAGGTTTACTGCTGGTTTTCAATTACCGTTGTGAGGTGGTCGTTACTTCTCCCACGCAATGTTAGTGAAAGTTCTTTTATAAAGACACGATTTTTTTTATAAAAGATTGAAAATATAAAAAATCGATTTTAGAAATTATGTAATAAAAGCGAATACTGAAGGTAACGAATCGCTTCACGTTATACCTTGATTTTTTGCATTTTAATCCCACCGCCTAGACCAAAAGACAAGGATTGTGTATTTTGCACATGCACTTATGTTAGGCTGCATTTGCAAATAAAATATTATAAATTATATAATATCTATTTATTTTATTGACATATTCCCACTTCCCCATTCCAGTTCAAACTGAATGCCACTGTTAAATAGAACAATTTGTGTTAATCCAAACGCTTATCATTTTCATCATTATTGCTAAATTCTTGTAGTAGTATTTAAAATCAATTATCAAAAACCATAATAAAAAGTACTTCAGTTGAGCTGGCTTTTGGCAACCGACATGAACCACTCGACTCACTACTAACCTCACATTAAAAGCAAGCTGGTCGCTTTTAAATGGTAAAACAAAAGGTGGCAATGACAGAAAATCTACAAGCTTAATAGCAGCAACCCTTAAATTCAATGTACATTATTATTGAGCTGATAGAATGTATTGTTTGCAAATTTGCTCATAGACCATGAGAGGTTGCCAGACAAAAATATTTGATTGAGTTATGATTTAAGAATCATTATTATATTCAGTTGAAGTTCTAGGACACAATTTTAACTTTTTAACATAAAGCATCCAACATGCTTTAATTACTGCCAAGTACGCAACTTAACATTTTAGTATTTTAGTAACTAAAAGATCTAGTCATCAATTTTTCTAATAAAGTTTACTCTTTAAAATGGAATTATCATGAGTTTCCAGTAACATTTTACAATAAAATAAATTAAAACAAATTAAACTTATTAGTAGTTTCCCTGCTTCTTCCGTATTTACGTGTTTATGCATCAAAGAGTTAAATAAAACTCTATAATTAGCCTAGTTTATCATCACTGCGAATTTTTTACAGTATTTTTTACTTAATTCTAGAAATTATTTAAAAAGTGTGCTACGTGGGTACACACACGCCAACAACTGTTGTTTATCTTGTACAAATACCAATATAATACCGTTGAAGTTTTATTTAACGCTTTACCTATAAGTAAAAATACTCTTAGCACAATGAGTAAGCAACTAGATCGATGTATAGAAGTTGGCAAAAATATGTTGAAAAGTACAAGTAAACCTCTCAATTTCTTGACAAGTCAAGTGTGAGAATGAAATATTTGCTTGTTGTTTTTATAGCTGTGTTGTTTTACAATATAGGTAGATAGGCAGAAACGCGGGCTTAAAATTCTGAGTTGGTTTGCTTGTCAGCAAACTATTACTGCATATTACATAAACATTAACTGTTTACCTTGAATGAGTTGGCTAAAAGGAAAAGGATTCTTTTAAGATACAATTGAATGCTGCTACTTCTAACATTTTATTTGTACATAAGTAGCATAGGTAGATAAAAAATAGTTCAATCAATCTCCATTTTATTCCTTTATCTCTGATAATCCTTTTTGAGTAGATAATCACATTTATTTATTCATTTCTACAATCTTTCAACCTTCTATCTGCTGTCAGAATGTTTTTGTATTTTTAGTAGCTAAAAATGTTGAAAAGTTTCTTATCTTTCTTGATGCATAATAACAATAATAATTTGTAGATTGATAAGTTCTATCAATCAATACAATAAATTGTATTTATGAAGTTGTTGATGATAGAATAAGTTGCTTGCACCTCGTTAACTCGGTGTGGGAGTTGATCTTAAAATAGGTTCAGATTTAATTTAATATTTTAAAATTATACGCTAAAACAAAAAAAAAAGATTGCAAATGATCGTCCGCGTCTCCTCCTCCTTCCTCATGATGATAACTATACAGTTGAATTCAGCCAGTCCTTATTCCAATTCTCAAACTTATCAATATTCAGGCTGATTTTTTAGCTGTTGTGTGTGTGCCGAATATCTTAAATATCAATCAGAGTGTTACAGATTGCTAGTAATTTTGTTATCATTACAAATTGTTGCTGAAAAGACGATTGTACTATTTAATATTGATTATAATTTCGTTATGAATAAATTGTAGAAATTCAATGTAAAATGCAATGTAACTTGTTACATCACGAGACGTGGATGAACGAGTTACTACTACCTATTATTATTATTGCTAATCTCAAAAACTATGAAAGAAGGTATATAGGCATGGAAAGATAATGATGATGGAGGAAAACAATCAGAATCCACCAATCTAATTAAAATTTGAAAAACCTATCAGCCATACAGCACTCATTAAATACTCTAGCAATACTGTGGTGTTGGAAGCTTTCCTGTAGTCTGCACCTGCAATTTACCTCAGGTTTCAACGTTGGTAGCCCATCAAGGCATCATGACAATTTCATTAACAATTAGTGAGCTAATTTGCATCGTCGTGCACCCTCGCCGCATATATTACATCTTGTTTTAATGGCGCTGCTGCAATCTATTCTCATCAAAAATCTAATTTACGGCCCATTCTATGCCTTCCTAGATAATGACTTGAGCACTGCAAACCACCACTGCAGAGTGATGCATCAAGGTAATGTATCTAATACAATGAATGAAATAATGACAGATAAAAGCAGAGCATCGTGTTTTTATGCATAGAAATGTATTTATGCTCATAGGTGAATCAGATAAGATAATTGTCCTCTATATTGATGTCAATGCGATACAAACTGGAATGAAAAATTGTCGCAGTATTGCATCAATGTGTAACTTGAATAACAATCTAGTCGAAATAACAAAACAGAAGAAGTTCATCAAAGCAATTATCGTCGACACTTCACAGATTGAAAACCCGTGTTTGTAGTCAACAACGCAAATTCAAGTTTCCAGGGTCACTTTTGCAATAAAACTTGGAGGATAAATATGCATAAACAAAAGATATTTGTACTTTAGTATACCACGTAACGAAATATTTTCCTAAATATGACAGTTCATGAAAAAGCTTCAAATTAAAGTGCATATTGGCATAAAATTTACCTTAATTTTTGTGGTCTTCTTTCCAATCGGTTTCGGGTTTGGAGCTGATTTACTATTAGATGATGGAGTTTTCAATTTTGCTTGAGGTCTTATCGGTAATTTCTTTGCTGAAGCCGTTGATGTTGCCATTTTGTTGGACGGTTGAATGATGCGAGGCTTCTTTTGGTTTCCAGAGTAGAGTTTGTAATTGATTAATGAAGAATAGCACTTAGCATTGTTGATTTTGATGACTTTCCGAAAGCCATTTTACAAGGTTCAAAGTGTGATTTTTAATTAAACTATTATTATTAAAATATGTTGCTTAAAATTTTGCACTATTAGCACCGCTACTCCAATAATGTCAAACAAAACTAACCATTTAAAACCGTCAAAAGTGTTTGAGCTTCAGGTGAAGTAAACTTATGATTCAAATTCATTGCACTATTTTCTTGAGTTTTTATACGTCAAAAATTTTAAAAAATTTCTATAACATACAATCAAATCAGAGAAAATAACTTTGTATGGGACAAGTCATTAGTCGATTCGTAGTTCAGCTAGAATCCATTCTCACCTACAAAAAATAAATTCAAATATGCTTAGGTATTATCAATTAAAGTACATGTAATTTCCGGTATTATGATCTTGTTCTTATTTGAATTTGCTTTTTGGAAAGATGTCAAATTTCCCCACATGCTTTTATTACGAAACAAAGTAAGTCACATTCAAAACAAATTGAGTCATTTTGAAAATAAAGTTGTGAAACACAATTATAGTTACTTAGTAAACGATAGTATGAGAACTGATAAACATTACCATCATCAAATCAAACCAATTAGATTTGGGAAATAACAATTATCTAAATCGGGCATAAAAGCAAACAAAAAACGAACATGCATTGGAGAGTACATGCAAACACGCATCTATGTATATTGGATACCTACACTGAATTACCGATTCAATATTTATATGCATGTATTTTTTGTCGCGGATTGATTTGGACAGAAGTTTCAGCAATGTAGAAAGAGACAAAACTTGATAATATGTATGCAGACAGCGTTTGTTTTTCACTACACAGATTTTTAATTTTTAATTACACTACACTTCGTATTGAATGATTACGTACTACAAATTTAGGCTAGCTAACTATCAAAAATTAAAATTTGAGACTGTTTCAGTTATCTTTACTCTACCATAGAGTAGCCCGATTAGAACAATAAACAAATCTATACTGGAACCGACGCAAACAAAAGTATGACCACGTGGATGTAAATATTACGCCTGATAAGCAACTATGTTATCATGAGGTATTTTTGTAGATAAGATAAATCACGATAAGGGACATTAAATCGCCCCCGTGCGTGATTGTTATCACATCAAAAACATTAAATATCTTTATGACAATCATAAACGAGCACTACACTTTTCGTACAGGCATAAAATAAATGATGAATTACCAAAATAATTTGTTTATTACTGTCACAAAATTGAGTAAAAAATTATGTCATATGAGGTAGTAAGTACTTAATAACCACCTAAACATTATCACGTAAACAGCAACTAAAGCAAAGAACTCATACTTGCCAATTAATGGAGCCAGAAAAGTCGACTTCGTTAATTGCTAGCTTTTTAGCCTTTCCACAGTTACAAAATTTGGTACAAAACATTGACTACTGTAGAGACACTTTGCGGTAGGGTGAATAGTAAAATTAAAGCCCTTCTTTTATTACTTTCTCCGTTGCATAAAAGTATAATAACGAGCCCAACCAAGCTAAAACATTCACCTTTCGTTCCTTGCTTTCTTGCTGAGTGAGCACTTTGGCGGAGAATATTCCACACACTGCCACCTCCACCGTTTGCTTAAGGATAAATGTAAACATGAGTGGTGTAGATTAAACATGTCGTAAATGTTATAGCCACTGCTGCCTGCGTTTATTCGACGCTTACCCCTTTATTACGTAAGATTACGCAGAAAAGCTACACGGAGAAAATTATTGTACATAAGAATATTCCTTTTCATGCATGGCTAAAGGATCCGAGCTTGTTCATTTTTATTAGTTGCTAAACTAACTAAACTGGAATAAATGTCTTTCCTTTCCTTTCCTACATTATATTATTCTGATAAGCTGTGTTTTCAGGTTAGACAAGAAGACTAAATTTTTTCGTCTGTTGTGATATGGCCATGTGTGGCTCATATTATTTATGTCCTAGTTAACGATACAAGGGATAAGGGAATAGGTTCAAATATCAACATCTATGCGTCTGCTGCTTTGCAGTTTCTTTCTCTCTTTTACTCTGTGTTTTTTGCTGAGAAGGAATGGAAACGTTTTTGCATTTGTGTTATTATAAAAAAACAATAATAAATAATAATTCTGTTTGGACACATACGCTTTCCACCAAGCTATTTCTTTCCCCTGTCTTTCTGACCTGAGTTCTGTCTCCACGGTATGCATAGGTATTATGATAAATAAGGATAATGTTCTCCGACGAGCGCTTTTTGGCATGCATGAATGGAGGTAAAAGTTGCTCTCACACAAGAGCAAACCGAGTTAGAGTAGAAAGTAATTTTTAAATGTGGTTTGTTTCTGATGTAGACCATCGCATTATACAGAGATATCTTCTAATATAGTACTATACTTTCACATTGGAGAAAGTTTTCCTCTTGTAAACTTGTAACCTGGGCAAGCAGCAGAAAAAACTCTCAAGAGAAACCTTGAGTGAATTGGAAATACGGTTTACATACGTACGTGGTTGGTTGCATGTAGTTAGTTACTAAATCGATATAGAGTTGGCTTTTCACTGTTATTTATGTCCAAAAACACATGCGATCCAGTCGGTTATTTCTTTTTTGAGCTTTTCGTTTCAAGTGGTTTGTATTATTGATGATGATGAAAAGGAAAGGGCCAAGAATTGACTTAATGATGTTTATTTTCTCCTTCTTCTCTAGTAGATTATCAATGAGATTACTGCAAATTTAGTGGAATAAACGGCTAAGCATAAACGTAAATATCAAAATATAGGTAAACATTTTCATTCGTAAAAACGTAGAAAATCTCAAGTTAAAGGAATGCAAAATGCGATTTCGATTTAAACTTTAAGGCTGTTTTTTTCTTAAAACTGACCAAGCTTATAACGTACGTTTGGAAAGATGACATTTACAGTTAGAAATAAGTTTAGTTGGATGCACTAACTTTTCGACATTGAATGTATTTAACATCAGCAGATTTAAATTTACTTTAAGGTTTCTCTAGTGAAACTAGAAACGAGACTTTGGTGGTAAAACCCATTCATCTGTCATTTCCACAACCCTTTCCTTTTCATTTCACTCCTACACTATTGATCCATCGTAGTAAGCTTTGACCTTCTATTAACTGGAAAGCTTATTCGTACGTATTATTTTGTATATGATGATAAATGTAAAGCTTAAACCTTGGCTTTAAATCTCTTTAGGTATGTTTCGTGAATTCTGGTAGCCTTTAAAATACTTTATATCCGTTATGTAATATTTCACGTGCCAAATTAGTGTCCAGATGCATTAAACTCTCACTAACTTTTCCAGTAAGGAATGTTTCAAGATGTGGTTTTCTTCCGTGCTTGTTATCCTACCTGACCTTTTTCTAAATGCCTATTTTTTATCCCTTCATGTAGAAACTACCATTTTCTACGAATTCAAACAAAATTATATGGATTTTCTTGTTTTATCTGCACTTTTGTGTTTTATTTTTATGTTTTAGCAAGTACTGCGCGACAAAAATTTAAAAAATGTTGGATTGAAAAGGAAAACTTTTAGAATTCAAGCTATAGGTACAATATTGCACACAAATTGTTTTTCACACAAAAAAGTTAAGCTTAAACTGCTAGAGCCAATTTTATTACTCCAATTCACTTGAGTAAATTTTTGGTTCTCCAATGGCTGTAAGAGATCTTACTTACAAGCTTCTCAAAAGATAGTACTCTCTTAGTCTTTTCCGCAGTAAAAGGTTTGTCGGAGATTCAAGTTGTCAGTAAATAATTAGCATGCTAACTTCGCTAATTGTTGTCTACCTAAGTACAAGCTACCGTATGCTTCGCATCTGCATAACAATGTCGTTATAATCATTATTCATTGACTAGAATCTGGGCATTAAATTCTGATTATGGGGGAGATGCCGCGCTTGAATAATATTTTGCTTTTAGATATATCATAGCATTTTTCTAAACAAAAACTCTAACAGCGAGTATCATCATATTTATAGTGGTGATGCGATGATAGCTTCTTGTCGCGAATAACCTTGACAGTGTTTTCCCATCGCCACTCAACAGCGTCATTCCTCTTACGACGACAGTGCATATGGCCAAAAATGCTTTTCGTAATATGTTTTAGGTATTTTACATATGAGAATAAAAATTGGTTAGACTTATTATTGCTCATCATTATTATCATCTCTGCCAAATTTCGTTATTCTTTACCATGCGAGATCCTAGTTTGCTAATTGTGGAACACAAAAAACGTTTCCCTGTAAACCCACATTGTGTATTACTTTAATTTAAAGCTGAATTTGCCGTAGTTGTTGTCATGATCTGTAGTCTTTTTAATAATCCATCTTTTTTCTATGTTTAAAGAAATGTTTCAAATATTTTAGTTTTAAAGATTGGTTTCTTAAAGAGCAATTTTCTTAATTTTCAGTTTTAAATAATAATATGAGTACCTATGTGGTTTTAAATCGATTCAATTTTATCGACACTCACAAAATTGTTAAGCAAAAAGCCTAAAGATTCAATGCTGAATAAACCATTTATGTGCAATTACGCTACTCTCACTTTTTATTTTGGTTTGTATGCAAAGAGAGCAAAATTATAAGCATTGTTACTATTTATTATTACTACCAAATTTACCCATAGGAGCAACAATGAATACTTACATGATGGGATTTCGCATGAGACTTGGAGAATAAAAATATTTATCTGCATAAAGTGTTCTTGACTCCATGCAACTTGGTTAGCAACCAGCTGCAATAACCCCTCACCTCACTCACCACTCACTCTTTGCAATTCGGAAAGATCCTTGTGTGTTTTTACTTTACTTTACTTGATCACTCTAAACTGCACACGCAATCACATAATGAAAAATGGTTTTGTAATGTACAAGTTTTTCTACAAAATTTTCTGACTTTTCGTATACATTGATTACGATTTTTTTTGCACTTTTTGTGGTTGAAGAGTTTTGATTTTTTATCCAACTATGTTTCGTGATATCTTCATCATTTCCCAGGCCTTTCCTGATAATCGCACATTATTGCATCCACTTTTGTTCTAATGGCTTCTGAATAATTTTCCGCCTTCCACTACTATGAAATTTATTAATAAACAGGAGAACTAATGAACCACTGCAATTCACCAAGAGCACTGCTGATTATTTTTACCATCAACAACTTTCATTTCCATGCTTCTCTGTTATCCTTGTTTATTTCTTCTGTAAGTTGAAAGATAGGCGTAAAAGACAGAAACAGAGAAAGAAGAGGGAAGGAAGAAAATGAATAAAAATGGAATGATCACACGCACACTAGCATCAGAGCTGAAGGTAACGCTCCAAAAAGGAGACTAACTGGTGGTGGTGAGTCAGAGAGAAAATTCGATGTGAAGAGAAAATACAGGAGAAAAAAGAGGGACAGAGAGAGCGAGAGTGGGAAAAGAAGGGCAAATGCATGGAGAAAACACAACAACAGCGGTATTCTATTCTCAACCAAGTTATAAGGAAGTGAAAGAGGGAATACTTTATATTATTCAGTAAGTGAGTTGAATGACGAGGATAATGGATGAGAACACAAGGAACCAACCACCACCATCATCATCTCATCCATGCCATCCGGTTTAAGTAAGCAGCAGCACTACTACGTAATAGGATCACCGCCGCCGCCGCACATGTACTGCAAAGCATGCATTCATTCTGAAAGACAAAAAACCTTTTCCCTTTCTTCGTATTTGCAAGCAAAAAGTAAGCAGCAGCAGGCTTTTGCTTCAATAATAATAATAATAACCCTGAGATAAATTTTTCTCAAAAAAGCTTTTACACAAAAAAAGGATAACTTTATTGGCACTATTCCTTCAGATTTACTTTTTCCATACAACAGCATCCTAGGCATTCAAAGCAAGAGATTAAAGCAAAGCTGTACGTCTAACTATAAGCAAAATTAAAAGGCTACATGAGAGTGCACTAATCGTAAATGTGCTTTTGCAAAAGGCTTTGTTCTCCTATCGTAAGGAGAAAGTCTAGGAAATGAGAGTGAAAATGCAGAAAGTTAATGGTAGCAGTACCCCTCTTATTCGCAATCCAAATATTCATCTTCGTGTGGAAAGAAAATGCCATTTGAGTAGGATGCAAAATAAATACGAGTATATGCTTGCATTGCTATTTATGACTATTACAAAAAAAAGTAACTGCGACAATGGGTATTTATTTGCTGCTGCAAGTAGGGAGATGACGCAAGAGGTTTTCCATTCATTCATTCGGCATGTAAGTTCCTATAATGCCACACATTATGTTACTGGGGAATCTGATCTAGTGCACATTTTTGCTCTCTCATATCAGTCGCAGTCGCAGTTGGTGGGGGAGAATATCGCATCGCATCACCTAAAGAAACAATTCATGGGCCATCTATTCATGTCTTCTTAGCTACTTTTTCCATGAAAATCGATACCAACTTTTTTGTGGAGTTTTTGCTTGCTGCTGTGACTGCATCTATTGTCACGTCAAGAAAAGTTCCCTGCTGAATTGCTGAGATTTAGTGATTGCAGAAGTACTGTTAATGAAGATGGATTATCAAAACTAAACTTAACTTCAAATCTTTAATCTACTGTTTAAATTTGTTTTAAAAAATTCTTGTCATGTTAATTTGAACCTCCGCAGCCTTAAAATGTTTCAAAAGCTTTGTGTGCTTTGAATGAGCCAATCCCAACAATTAGTAGGATTTGGTGCCAAATGATGCCAAAATAGAAGCATCAAATAGTTGTTTATGATTAAAATAAAGAAGCAAACATAAATACTACTAAATGACAAATCCAAGAACCAATACCCTTTCCTTTCAATTGTTTTCACTAAAAGCTACTTGTTCCACATAAAAAGCAATACTAATTAAAGGAAAAAATTAATATGGTGTAAAATAAGTTAGCATTAGTTATGTTACAGTATAGTAATGGTTTTGTCTCCATACCTCAATTAGCAGAGTTTCGGTAACAAACATTACCAAATCTTTGTCCGTGTCAAAATGTTTAAAATGTTCATCAATAGTTTAGTAGAAGATTTAATTAAGGCAATCCCTGATTAGGTTATCATTTTGGTGGCTTAATTCGTTAGTCCTTCCCAGTTAGTACACTAATCAATGTTTATCATTAGTTAAGTTTCCAATTTAACGTCACAATTTGCACAAAACAAATTCGGTTATGGAACAGAAGAATTAAACCATCCTAAATAGCAGTTAAAAACCAATTATTACAATCCTTGTAATTGATCCAGGTACTTATTACTTAGTATTTAAAGCTGTTAGAAACAAACTAAGGAAATTTTACCGCAGAAATTTAATTTCCTTGGTTTATGTTTTAATTACAAATTATATCACAATTTAAGTTTTACAATTCATTGTTACACTAAAGTTAGTATTTGCCCGCTCACCCTGCTGCCAATTCCCTACTAACTGTTTAATCTTCATACTAATAAATTGCTGATTATGTTAATGTCTTCTTTGTCCATCTCCACTTCAAGTACGAATTTTGCTATCTCTAAAAAAACCACTGTGTTCTGTGTACTACTAAAACTACGGCTTCGTAATAATGATAACACAAATTCACGAACAATGACATTATTATACTGCTTGGTAAAGTTCGTCCGTCAGCAGGAACAACATCAGCAGCGATGCGTGAACAAAGAGCTTACGCGTCCGTTCCGTTTCCCCTGAGGTCTGAACAACTACTACCATTAATGACTGACTGACTGATTTAACTTGATGGTGGTGGTGGTGAGTGGTGAGTTTGGCTGGCGTTCGTTATGTTATGGTGAATGAAATCAACAAAGAAGATAATAATAAAATGCTGATCATCATCATGATCTTCCTCATATTATGTACTACTGCACTACAATCATTCCCCATAAAGTAGCAAAAATGTATAAAATAGAAATATAATTTTGCTAACAATTGTTGTAGTGAATGAATATCTACACGTGTATCTGTCAATCTACTCAGACCATCCCTATGCATGAAGTAAAAGCTCCTATCATCACGATTCGATGAGATTACCACTAGGCTTCATTTTATATTGAATTGAATTCTTTTTACTGAAAATGTTTCTGAAAAATTACCTTGCTAGTAGCTATCTACGTACAAGTAAACATACTAGTTTAGTTTGTATATATGTTGTAAAATACAAAATTATTTTTAAGAATTTATTTTTTCATTTAATTCATTTTTTCAAAACGCTGAGTATTCAAACCATTTTATATATCGTAGATTATAATGTACTATGTCTTTATCTCTCATGCTCAACAACTGATATGCTTTTGCGAAAAATAACTAAGAAAGATACGATGTTGTTTACTACTGCCGTCATATTTCAGTTGAGATAAGTATAAAATTAAGTCTTAGTAATGTAGCTCTTCAATAATGCTTAAATTTAAGCCTAGGCTTCCTAAGTGTAATACGCATTGAAGCATTTTAATTCATTATTGTTGGGATGACTCATTTCATAGTTCACAGATCTAGAAAAAACATTGAAAAAAGGTAGTTAGGTAGTTAGGCAGGTAGGTAGGTAGGTGGGTGCAACTAAAATGTCATTGCAGTTACTGTAGTATGGAGCATGAGGTGAGTAACATTAAACTTTAATGTTTAATACCCATCAGGAGGATTCCTTACAATATTACACGAAAGTACACATTTTCTAGTGCGTTTAGTGACTAGTATTAAATAAGCTTGTTTTTGTGTATTTATTTAAGTATTCGTATTAATTGCTTGCATGATCATGATAGATATCTAGTATGTTGTTATGTTTGTTAGTTCATCTTATCTCTATGTGATTCTATAACTCTCACCCTACTCTAAGATTCAGCCATTTTCCGTCTCTTATCTTGTAACTAGGACACATTTTTTAATAGTTTCCAATTGGAAAGAATAAATTGGAATTAAGCCAAACGTCAAACCCAAGCCAATGTCCAAAACCGATTAGAATGAATAGTGTTGCGGTAGTAAGGTAAAGTAAGTACGCTACGAGAGTGGTGGTGTGTATAATCATAATAATATCTGTATTTTCATTTGTAACGATTTGTGAAACAAGCGTTCAGATTTTGGCTTGGTTTAGCTTCTAGATAAAATTCATATCATATCCCATTACCATTATTTATAACATTTAATTTAGCATGCATAATATTAAGGTCATTGTCATTGGAGTTCTTGAAATTCTTTAACATAAAGATACGAGATGTAAACGAGAAAAGTAGCCATAATATGAGTTCTATAGTTATGCATTGCATTTTTAAAGATTACATCGAAATTACATTTAAATCATGTTACTGCAAGTATTGAAGGTAAAAAACCAGAAAGTAAACCTTGCCGTAGAAAGTAAAGTCATGCCGTAATGCCGTGTGGAGCTACTGATACAAGTACATTTCAAACCCTATTTCTTCACAAGATAAAGACAAACCGGCAATATTTTTACGCGCTTAAAAGGCTTTTTTGCCAATTTACATTTTCTCAAAATCAGTACGAAAGAAAGAATTTTAGAAGCTAAAATGGATTGCCTGTCACTAATGCTTCAAATCATTCCATTTTAACATGCTACCTTTAGGATTCATTAGAGGCGGGGTAATAAGAAACAAACTCAAAAAGAAAAACCGAGAAGGGATAGAAGGAAAAGGAAAGCAAGACCCTCTTCTGACTTTAGCTAAGATGGTAGCAAAGACGACTTTGCTCTTTTATCTTGGACCCGTTTGTTCCTTCCTGGTATAAAAACAGCCATTGATCTTCAATTCACCTTGTTTCCTGTAGAGGACGATACGATATCTAACAGAAAACTTGCTTTATGCACTTTCTTATAAAGTCCTCTTCATGCAATTAATTATGATAGAGTCAAATCAGACAAAAATATCTGATTTTCATTTTTTATTTATCATCATCAACCAAAATTGAAACGGGCTCAACAAAAGATGTAGTAGGTAGGTAGGTAATTACTTGGAAAATGTAGAGTTTAAGCTAAAATGCATACTATTGCAGCATTTTTTTTTATCACAGCAGCAACAGTATTGGATCTTTGTTTCATAAAAATATTCAGAATAGAATGCATTTTGTATTATAGCATAATACCGTACCACGACCACGGCAGGTGGCATTAAATCTATAAAAATGATTTTGATGAGACAGAAAACCAAAAGAAATGACAATCGTATTCGTTTTATAGTTTAGTATCAACCAAAACGCAAAATGCTCATGAAATGATCTATGTAATTGAATCAATTGTTCTGTCAACATCAACTATCAGCTACACTACAGCACATCAGAAGTTGCTTGCACGTTGCAAATAAAGTAAACAGCATTTTTTCTTTCTCACCTCTCCTAATCCACTCCATTGTCTGGCGGAGAAAGGATAAAAAGGTGGTCGTCCGTCCGTCGGTGCTTTTTTCATCAATAAGAAGAGCATAATGTTGGATGATGATGGATTGCATTCATTGGAATGAAAAGATTTATTTTGTGATTCTTGCTGCCGGTTTCCGTATTTTTGTCCCTTTCCTTTTATCACCTTCATCCGTGCGAAATTTCGGTTCAACCTCAATCAAATATTGGAAATCAAGTTTTTTTGAAACGAGCTTTTAAAAGTTAATGTAAAAATGTTTTAGAAAGGAAAAGGACAACGTTTTTAATTTTTCCGTTGCGAGTGTGGAAATCATGGCCGAGCTTTTCTACTGGTTTAGATCTTATCGTTCGTAAGTATAATTGTAAACAGATTCACACTAATGATTTCTGTTTCGTATAAAATCTAATCATGCAATATTTTGAAATTTTAATGTATGTATGCACATATTAAATGAATGTATTAGTTTATTTGAAACTCGAAGATTAATTTAAAATGACAAAAACCATGATTTATGGGCTATTTTCCTCATTCTGTTTTATTAGAAACATGACAATGTATAAATTAAAAGGTGTTAATGAGCATTATTATTAGGTATTATTATGGATGTGGTTGTGGTAGGGTAGAAGTCTTGAAATATTAGATTTTTTTAAAACTTTGTTGTGGGCAGACGGCACAAAAATCCCGTCCTATTTGCTTCTCTTGTAAAATGATATTATTATTTTGCCGTAGAGATGCAGATCCAAAATGCAATGTCTATTCTTGAAAAGCTGAAGCACACATGCACGCAAGCTTAGGAGCATAATGCCAGATCGGGCCATGTTCATTTTCATCGTTGTTCATCACAGCAACAAATATATCTGAGGAGCTTTTACTGTATCTAAATCATCAATATAAAACATAATTATATTAATTGAAATTCCTTAAAAAACAGTAGTTTATTATATATGTAACATTTAAAGCAACGTAGTTATTGAACAGCCCATTTTTTATATTTTTTTGCTTCCCAATCCCAATCCCAACAAAAGACCACAAAGCAAGGAACGAAGATTTGGATAGGATTGAATTGACTTCTCTCTTATAATATTATGCCTTCTGTCCACGCAGAGAATAAATTTTTTTTCACCGCCCATATGGATTTACCAAAGCGAAATGTGAATGCTTCTCTGCTTCTGTGAACTGCCAGAGAAGAGAACCCTAAAAAATCAAGCTGAAAAATGTGTTTGTTGGACGAGATCTTTATGTGTGGATTTCCACTTTTCTTTAGTGTCCATGTCTTCCATGTCCAACTTCAAATATATCCGTATCTCACCCAAATGTTAAAAAAGGTTAGTTTAGCATGGGTATGTATTATAACTTGCGCGATCAAATTTTACAGCATTGAACAAGTCCTATTGTTCTGTATATATGTACAAGTCTAACTGTCTAATATTATATCTGTGCATGCATGTAGTTAGGTTCTTCATAGTATGAGAGAAGAGAGAGGGGCTAGTGATGATGATGACGATGGCGATGTTGATGTATCTCGAATTTGGCCGAGAAATGTATAAAGTTTGTTGTTGGTGCTGGTGGTGGTGGATATATTATTGGTCAAAATGAAGAACTTACGCCAGTTTAATATCATAGTTCTAAGTGTATGGGTCACTCAGGCAGGGCTGCACTTTTAACCTTGGCTGTTGTGGAAAAAGATGTCCAGTTTAAATAGTTTGTTTTCATTTACTAGTCCTGCAGTGAAAAAGCTATTGGGATGGAAGCAAGGAGACGAGGAGGAAAAATGGGCAGAGAAAGCGGTGGATTCATTAGTGAAAAAATTAAAGAAACAGAAAGGAGCTGTTGAGGATTTGGAAAGGGCACTGAGCTGTCCAGGAGCTGCTAGCAAATGTGTCACCATTCCGAGAAGTCTCGATGGACGACTTCAGGTTAGAGAAGATTACAATTTACAAATTGTTTTATCTAGTGGGAAGGAGAAGCTCTAAGGTATAAGCGTGGCTATGTGTGGAATGTGATTATGATTTAATTATAAGTGAATTCGATTTTACGGCTATTGAACTGTCGATTGCGTTTTAAAATTTATTTTGTGACTGACTGTTGTGCATTCGTAATTTCTTTTGTGCGAGGTTCATGAACCTGTAGCCTGTTCGACGACGAGATATTTATAGAACATTTTACCATTTAATTATGAATTATGGCTGCTAATTGTTTCTGATTGTGCAATAATTTATGATTTAATTAATTAGTTAATTAATTAATTATTAAATGTGCTTTTGTTGATGTTTGGTTTAGCACAAGGTCAGTATCAATGCCGTAATTTTTAATAATAACCGTCAAATTCAAATCGAAGTCATAATTTTGTTTTAATTTGCTCGATTTCATCATTATTCTATACACAGCACGGCTTCCAACAATAATGGACCTAACTCGCCACCCATTTGTATTCCAAGTCCAGGCAGCTCACAACCTCAAAGCCCGTACACAAATACATCCATGACAGAAAGTCCTCCTCCAGCTTATAGTCCGTCTGAAGATGGTCAACCGACTTTGGGTGAAAATAGTATGGATACGATTCCACCGGAAGTATCAGCTGTTCCATTCCAAGTATGGTTTTGTTATGTTAATTTTACTGATTTTATCAGCTCTTCATTTCCTAGAAATAGTAGAAATCGCTTTTTTATAATATCCTTCTTTCTTCGCCTCATGCTCATGACTTATAGTTTCCTCTGATTGTTTCGTTTCGTCAGTCATATACATACGAAACAAAATCTTTTCTTCGAAAAATTATACTTCGAGCGCGAAAAGAAAAGATGAAAGATTAGTTTCACCTTGGTCTCATAGGCTCATTCAGGAAAGATTTTCTTTCATTCTTGTAATTCTTCATTTTAACTTTATCGATGTAGCAAAACAATACACAGGAAGTCAGAACATTGAATCAATAATATGATTCATGATGCATGTATAAATAAAAATAGAACTCTTGATAAAACAATCTGATCAGTTTTTGGAATTTCCTGCCGCGTGCCCATTATCTTGAGTACGTTGTGGGAGTGACTAGCTATGCTATGAAGTACTCACATAAATCCGAGAACTGAATTTGTCTCATAAGTTGAGTCATGGTACAATTTTTAATTATGAAAATGGCCGGAATATGCATATTATGGTCGACCGTAGAATTATGGCTCCACTTCCTACATAAAATAACACTAAATGTGAAAAAGACTTTATAATGGGTTTACAAGAATTTCTGGGATAACCGTAATCGTTTCGCATACAATGAAAATCTCCCCCGTATGGCCATTATCATATTCCTTATTCATGCTTGTTGTAAAATCTCAAGGGATTAGCGTTTTTTAATGATAAGCTGACTCGCGAATAAAAATATGCCGTCATGATCTTCTATACGTAGCAGTATCCACCACCATCCACATAAATCAAATAATACGTGCAAATTCAATGTAGTTATAAAAGCTTGCATATTATTACTAGATTGACTTTAGTCAATTCTAGTCATGCGATCGATAAAGTTGTCTGTCCGTCTGTC